>KZ119271.1:0-18029 GCA_002153405.1 Mycosphaerella populi pn0402
TCGAAAACCTTGACATCGCGGGGCTGGCTATACAGAGCCACGGTACCGTCGCTGTTGTGGCGCAGAGGCAGGTCGCCGGTCTGCACGACCGTTCCGAAGGCGGCGGGTGTATAGAAGGCGGGGACACCGGCGCCACCAGAGCGGCATCGCTCAGCGAGGGTGCCCTGGGGGGTGAGCTCAAGCTCGATTTCACCAGTGAGGTACATGCGCTCAAAGGTCTTATTCTCTCCGACGTAGCTAGCAATCATCTTCGTGATCTGTTTGGACTGAAGGAGCAGACCCAAGCCAGAGCCGTCGACACCGGCGTTGTTGCTGACTGCCGTTAAGCCAGTGATTGAGGGTTTCGCGCGAACAGCATTGATCAAAGTGTCAGGGACGCCAGAAAGACCAAATCCTCCCGCCAGCAGGGTGGAGTTCGACTTCATGTCCTTGATAGCCTCCTCGGCGGAGGGGAGGACCTTGTTGATTGCGCCACGGCGGACGGAGCTAGAGAATGTACGCGCGAGAAACTTCTGGTGCTATACATATTCAGGAACGAGTTAGTGACGCCTTCGGTCTTCATCTCACGTACTCAGTGAGAGTCATATGCAAGGACGGTGTTACCTTAGCAGGGTCCGCGGAAAATTGCCGCGCAACGCGCAAGCATGTCGCTACTTGGGAAGGCATCTTGAGAGGCGCAACAGGGGTAGTAGGTGGGTGAAATACTGCCAACAAGAAGACAGCAGAAAGCAGCAATGGACTAGTAAGGGCGAGGCCAGCGCGCTGGTCTTATAGTTCCGTGGGCGGCAAATCATCCGCACCGGCGCGCCCTCCGGCAATTATCTTCCCCAATTTCCCCGCAGGCGTCACTGCCTCGACGGTTAGGTAAGGTGCCCAATTACTGCACATAACTTCAGGTACACTCATGGGGTAGCTCGTAACACATCGCTATTCTACATTATTGATTTACTAGCCTAGTCAATCGCAATTTTTTCTACTATCATTTTCGACATTGCGCCTCTTTTACCTCACCAGCATCCGAACTCTTAACCGATCCGATGCCGCTGCGGGCCGCAAATGGCTGAGTCATAGAATCACGTGTCGGTACTCGATGTCCGGCACTAGGCCACAAATGAACATGGGAATGCAGAGATCCGAACCCCAGATTTGCAGTGTTTGTCATTGGAACTGGACTTGGAGTTCCCGAGACTCTGCGGAGTTAGAAGATGATTCCGGAGCTAAGAAGATTGCACTAAACCTCCGCAGTACACCGATACCGAGTCAGGAGCGCCGGATAATAACCGGGGCTCCGTATCCCAAACATGACTAGCGCTCCTGAAGGGCTTGTCACTGAATTGGCGATTGGGAGAGCATTTTCAGGGCATTATAATACTCTATGCCGTTCCACACCTCATGAAATGGCATAGAATACCCTACAGACTCCGACTCGGCCACAGGAACTCGAAAGAAAACAACAAGACAGGGACAAAATCATACTTGATCGAAACCTGGATACCACGCCTAGCTTGTAGACATCCATAAAAGACTTGGTCTATCGGGCTTAAGCTTTTGAGGGTCTTAGTAACTTAAAGTGGAACCCTGTGAGTCAACTTCTACCCCGTGGTCGCTCTAATAAATCCAGCATTCTAATCTTGGAAGTTCTTCTCTGCTTAAAATATTCATTTATACTGAGAATCCAATACTCAGTATACAGCATGCCTGAGATAGACTCTTTCGAGCTCCCCAAAGTCAGGTTTATTGAGTCTTTATTTCCAGCAATAATTATTAACTGCGAAATAGTGGACTTGGGCCGCCGGCCCCAAAGCCAAGTTGGTATTAGCTGGCAGTGCTACAGTTTCTCTGTCAATCCAGGACATAATTCAGCTTTCCTCTGATAAGGAAAAAACTGCTTCGAATCTATCCATTGACTCTGTGAAGTTGGGTTTGGCTGAGTTCAACGGTAGTCAAGATCTACGCGAAAAGATCGCGGGGCTATATGACGACAGCATCACAGCCGATAATGTTCTCGTCACGAACGGAACAACAGGTGCCAACTCTCTGGTTTTTCAGAGCTTGCTCAGACCAAACGATCATGTGATTGCAACATACCCTGCGTATCAGCAATTGCTAGCCACGCCAAAAGCGACCACCGGCGTTGAAGTCTCATACTGGTCGCTCGATTTTGCGAATCAGGCAAAGGCAAACGTTGAGAGCTTAAAGGGCCTAATTCAACCAAATACCAAGATGATTATTCTGAATAACCCAAATAACCCGCTGGGCACTATCCTCGACGAGAATATTCAACACGAGATCGTGGCTCTGGCTCGCGAACATGGGATCACTGTCTTTACTGATGAAATCTTCCGACCTCTTTTCCATGGGATCGCGCCCGTTCCATCTTTCGTAGAGATCGGTAAAGATGAAGATCGTGTCGTCATCACAGGCTCAGTGAGCAAGGCATGGGGCTTGTCTGGAACTCGTATCGGGTGGCTGATCACTCGTAACGCAGAGATCTATTCTCAATGCGTGAACATGGGGTTATATACGGTTATGGCTGTTGGGACACTGGATCAAAAGATTGCAGCAGAAGCGTTGAGCGACCGATGCAGGGATGCCATATTGGCCAAGCATCTCAAATCGGCTAGTACGAACCTCGATATATTGGAGTCCTTCGTGAAGCAACGTCCAGATTCATGCTCTTGGACGAGGCCCAATGCAGGAGCCACGGCATTCGTACAATTCCTTCATAATGGTTCGCCTGTTGATGACGTTGACTTTTGTCACAAACTTCTTGATAAAACGGGTGTTTTACTTGCTCCCGGTAGTCTGACATTTGGCCTAAGTGGAAGCACTGATCTCAAAGGCTATACTCGTGTTCATTTCACGGTCGATACAGAGGTATTCGTGGCAGGCCTGAAGATCATTGAAGAATTCTTGGAGGAATATTGCCAGGGTCTATGATTGAATGTGCATATCTGAGACGCTATCTTAACTATGAGGAATTGAATATTCATTCGCAATCATATCAACAAACCAAATTTCAAGTAAATTCGTCAGCTAACATAGCAGAACATCAAGTTACTGCTACAAATTCCCTGGCAAGAACAGGATGAATCAATTTCGAATATTTGAGGATCTACAGAGCTCTTTCTCCCTCCGCATCATAACACTCGATCTCAAAAGGGGCCAATAGTTATGGAGTAGCCTAGTGACTAATACGAGCAACCCAATCAAGTATTATGTCATTTGTCTTCTCCGGGCGTTCATAGAATGGCATGTGACCAGATTCCTCAATAGCATGGAACTCAATCACTTCGGGGTTGAATGACTCTCTCACAAATTCCTCCATCTTTCTTCCATTGATGTGCTTGTCTTCCGTTCCGTATATGACGAGTAGGGGTAGTTGCGATCCAGCCGAGAGCAAGTTGGTGTGGTCCTGCTGTTTTTGCCAGAGAAGAGACTTGACCAGAGGACTCTGCATAACAATGCTCAGCTTGAAACCCCCAATAGCGTTTCTGAATACCCAAATTCTTGAGTTTTGTATTTAATTGAGATATTTCACTTACCTGTGAATGAAAGGCACCACGGAAGAGCCATTTCGTTTCGATAGGCAGATCAAAACCATCAGCAACACTTGCATCCGTAATTGCAACAACTGCCTCAGAGTAGTCAGCAACGCTAGTCTCTGGATTTACTAACACTGGGATCATGGAGTCCATAAATTCTGTGGTAATCTTGGAGAAATCGTCAATGAATGGAGGGACACTCAGACAAATGGCCCCAGATATGTAATTTGGACCAAGATGCTCGCAAATATCTGATAGATGTGTGCCTCCAAAGCTCCTGTTCATCAGTCAGAGGACCTGGGTCACATTTGTTGTAGCCAGAGATTGTGACGTACCAACCCGCGAAAAGAGGCCGTGTGATATTGAAGGCCTCACATACAGCCTTGAAATCTTCGGCCATGCGTTTTGAAGTATACGCGTCTGGTATCAGTGGCTGGTCACTGCGACCATGGCCGCGGCAGTCATATCTGATCTAGTCGATATGAATATGATATATTACATCATATTTGCAGCAAGACTCACAAGGTGTAGATTCTCAACAAGGGTGGAATTGTTAAATTGCTTGTCAAATGCCACGGCCGAAAATCCGAAGCCATGCAGAAATACCATTGCAGACTTCGAGGTGGCTCCCGTTTCTTCAGCCCATATTCTTGAGCCATCAGCTGAGATAACAAATTTTCCGCTTTGTGACGCCATTTTCTGTTCGGTCTCTATCGAGGATTGGGTTCTGGCAAGGCAATGACTTTTGTTACAGCCCTACACAAGAGGAATCAATGGTCAAACTTTGATGCTTTGATCCTGCGCTGATATAATTTGAGATCGACCTCCTTTGAAAGATGATGCACGATGGGCTTGTCTTCTCTTGTATAACTTGGAGGCTTTTTACTGCCGTTCAACCGGCTTATCAGGAATGTAGTTTCGTCCGTATAATCGGCCGGATGGTCCCAGCCGGGAGAACCTCACCCCGGCTATGTGGGGCGGCTTGCATAAACTCGGCTTTCTCGCGAAAGAGAATGAGAACAAGCTCCCATATTTCGCAATCAGATGAGACTAATCAAAACTCATCACTTTTTTTAAGTTTCATTGTTGTCAAGAACACATCTGCAGAGCCCGCAAAACCCGTGGTGTCGCTGGATCAGGTCACCTCCAATAGACTCTAGGAACATATACCTCCCGAGGTCGATTACTAGATACTCTCAAGTGGGTAAGAATAAGCCCTGGAGGGGAAACTTGATTCACAAAACATCTTTCTAGAGCAGGGGTAGCCATGTTTTCGACACGCAGGGGGCTGAAGTCATGTGGTCCAATGATGGACCAAAAATAATTAGTACTCAGACTTTCAAATATCAATGAGTTATACCTGAGAGACAATCAGCACAACCGCTAGCACCAGAGAACGAACGATCAAGTCTCACAACAAATGTAATGGCACCGTAGTAAGGGATAAGATCAACTAGAGACCAAGTCTATCTAACGATATAGCGCATAGATTCTTGATACTTGGGCTTCCAATATCGAGCCAGCGTCGCTTTTGTGAAAAAAAGACCGAAAATATGCCCAGAGACTTCTTAAATAAAGGCCCACCGAGGGCATGGCTACGCTGTAAGACTCCGAGGCCAGACGTAAATTAATTCCACTGGGGCTAAGGAGCGGGGGTCAAATCATTAAGTTTTTTAAGTCGCTGCTTCTTTTCCCAGGCAGCTGGTTCGCGTCTACACGAAGTACACCCTTGTAGTTTATGACTGAGTCCCAAGATCGTCCCATGTTAGGAAGGGATCGAGGTGATCAGCATTTCTTTCGCCACCAACCTTGGAAGATCCATGTTAAGCGTTATGCTCCACCAAGTATAAGAATTGGTGTACCGTAAATATGCGGGGTGCATCTATCAAATAGGTGATGGTATACCTACTGTGGGGTCGAATAAAATGACTCTAGCTGGATTCATGTGTGACAAGTTAGTTAACAAAGGCCTTCTTGCAACCATTGAACACGAAGTCTACATATATTTCATGGTATCTTTCTTTATGCACACGAAATAAAATCCTCGCTCATGCTGGAACATAAAAAAAACGTGGCTCATTTCATGAAAAGGGAAGAAATACCCCGCAGAAATCAAATAGCTTCATCATTTAGCCCCCTTATTTGTTTCAGTATTCACCACTCAAACAAGATGGCCAGTTGTGATTCATTTTTATTCGTAAAAAGGGGGCGTTTCAACGAAGTCGTCCGTTAGAGTCTGACTTTCAGCACCAGTCGATTTGGCGTTCTCGACGGAAATAGATGCGTCGTCAATATCTTCTAAGTGCCGTACCTTATCCCATTGCTTGGAACAACAGCCCTACTGCTGTTTCAGATCTTGGGACTCTCCGCCTGGTGCATCAGTCAAATCCATCTTTTCAGCATCACTCGAGGTTCCACCCTCTACACCCTCCATAGAAACGGGAGCGTCCGCGTCGCTAGTGCTTGGTTTGGCAATGTCACGGCTAACAGGATCGACAAGTCTGTCCTTCATTTCCGAGTTGATGTAAACGAGGAAGTAAGGGGTAGGTGGATTAATGTCACCAGGATTGCCGAATATTTCACTCAAGTTTTGTACTTCTGTGACGTATTCATCGTTGTATTTGCGCCAGATGTTCTTCTTATGGTCGAAGATGTAAATCCAGTAGTGGCCGAAACTGACTGAGCCGCGATGAACAAAAACCGCGTAAAGCTGGTAGGGTATTTTCTTGGTTTCGAATCGGTTTGCAAGCTTTGACTTGATTTCCTCCGCTTGAGAGTTGATAGCTGGAAGCTATTAGAAGTGCATACAATGTGTGTATTGAGGAAGACGCTCACCTGGTAATTCGCTTTCTACCGCCTCAAGGGTTTTTTCAAGGTCATTCGAAAGCTGGGTTTCGGCTTCTACATCTTGAGGTTCTGAATCGGGTTCAATATACTGAGACAATTCTTCAGTCTTCTCGATATCGTCGAGGTTCTCGACTTCAGGAACAGCCTCGTGGTGCTCCGAATGTTGTACCTCTCCAGCATCCTCCGCTCCGTCGCTTCTCGACGAAAGGGAGTCAATGCAACCTTTGCTCTCGCGGAGTAGAGATGGCAAATTGTATCCATTATTTTCCTATGCAATGTTAAGGTTGACTATGCGGGAAATTTCAATTGATATAGTTACGGACATACCTGAGAATTGAGCAATTCTGCCCGGCGAGTCTCCAGAGCTCCAAGTTGTTTCTTCCATTCCCATGTTTGGCGTCGAGCCTGAAGAATTTCTGGATTTTTGGTGTCCATATATCGGTCAATATAGATGGTTTCAAATAGCTCAAGATAGTTGGTTGATTTGTATGACTTCTTTGCCACGGGATCAAATTGGACCCGCTGGACTTGAACCTGGAGAATGGGAGGTAGTTTGGAAATAGCACCATACTGCTCCGCCTCTCCATTTTCAACACTAATCATTTGGGCATCAAAAGCTCCATCGATAGCTTCGTAGATGTTCCGTGGCCCACCAGCGACATCAACTTTAATGTCACACCAACGCTCCTTCTTAGACCGAACACCAGCTTCAGTGCTGATATAGGATCGTGTCTCGCCATAAAACCAGCTAGTCATGATTAGTAAATTTATCTAGAGATGAGTGCGGAGACCTCACTTTTTGATTTGGTCGATCTGTTCCCCGTCTTCTTCAAAGCCACGGGGCTTAATGGCGCATTGGCTCTGAAATAGCACATTGTTGATGACTTCGGTGACATCTTGCTGCGCACCAATCTCTACCTCTTCTTTAAGCTGCTTCTCTCGATCAATCTCAGGAGGATTTCGAGGTGGGACAGGTGGCGGACGATCTGGTGCTGGCAGCGCCTTATCTGGTATGGACCCCGAAACGTCGGGCATTGCCAAATCACCATCGTTATCCTCAGTAGATTGGTAACTCGCCTTCTTCTCGGTCTCTGGGCTACCAGGAATTAAAGTTTGTTCACTTCCTGTATCGCTATTCTCCTGGTCTTTTTTAGCTTTGGAAACTTCTGAGGGCTCTTTCTCATTCCCAGGAAGAGGTGGACCAAGTGGACCCAACACCTGAGCTCCGTTGATTTCACCGAGGCCGTGTGGCCTGGATAGACTGACGGTTGACCGTCGACGGATTGCCTCTTCATTGCCGGGACTAATCAGGGTCAGTCGCGCAAGTTCTTGTCCTGGAGTCACTCCAGAATTTGGTGATGTGATCATATCTCGAAATAGAACTCTCAGTTCGCGGAGGACTGCACAGATTAATGAGTTACAATTAAACTGGACCTGGAACAATAGAGCACTTACAACGTAGCGATCGCTGGATCTCCTTTCCGGCGACCTTTCGGGATCCCACCTTCTTCTCCACAAGAGAAGTGGCATTCCCCATGTCCATCTGGAATTTTTCGAGAGAGAGTACCATATCTCTATACGGTTTTATGGAAAAATAGAACTGCAAAAGACTGTTCAAATAACAGGTATTACCGATGTTATGGAGGCCAACAGGCCACTCTGATAAGTCATACGTGGTCTCTGTGGTGATTCCAGCCATGGTTTTCAGCATCGAGTTATCCATCTCTTTGGCAATGATGCGGAGAGCGCGGGCATAAACGTCAGACTGGCCAGGGTTGTCGTCAATGCAGATCGTGTATGCTGCGTGAACCGCTTCTGCATCAGCACTTCTGTCTGGGATCTGGAGCATCCTGTAGGCATCTCCAATATCCATTTCTCCCTCTACGGCCTCGCCAGTCTTGATAAAGTGACTGAGACCTTCTGACTTTCGAGATTCGGCAATTATTTGAACAGCCCGGTCAGCAAGTGCTTTGTTTGTTGGGCTGTCATTGACCTTGAATAAGCTATTAGAGTAATTCGACAAGCCAAGATCACTGTCCCATCCCGCGATCGTCTTACCTTTGTAGTGTACATTGTTATTATGAAGTCATCAGGCGTTGTTGCATCGACTCCCAGGAATACTTGGGCTTGCTCAAGCGTGGACACGCCTAGTCGAATAATTAGCTCCTCCAATGAGTGCATATTGAGTTCGTACGACTGATGACTCACGGTCTTCCGAGGCAGCCTTGATACGTTCGCTGCCACGGTTCTCACCAATCCTCCAAAGCTGGAGGCGAGCCTCTGTATCCTGGGTCGTCGAGCTAATGAAAGCGTAGAACTTTCCTATGATTGCTTCTTCGTCAAGTTTTGGGTCGTCGTGTGAAAAACCAAAGTATCTATAAGCCGTTACCACATCGTCTTGAGTGAATTTTCCCTCTGCATAAGCATTTTGGACAGCTTGATCAATTATTTCCCCATCTTCGCCGCCTCGGAGAGTAGCGATAGACTTGAGAGACTGTAACCAACGCGGAGTTCTTTTAGGGTCCGTTGCGACTTGGCGGTAGTATGCATCCACTATTAATGAGGCCGACATATCTTCCACTGCCCCAAGATCCTCGTAGAACCTGATTATATATTAGTATATGGGGGAAATCCGGTACTAGTGTCTACCCACGGTGCAGGCGGCATCTCAAATTCGTGTGCACGCTTGGATTTTGGATCTATGTATATGGTTAGCTCACTCAGAGATATTATTTTTACTGGGGCACAAACAGTCAGATGCTTCTACTGCAAAGTATAGATCGTCTCTTGCCGATGGTGGCAGCGGCGCAATTTGTACTCCCCTCTTTTCAGAGGCAGGTCGTTGATTGATAAGAACAATTAGTTCATGGATGGCATCATCAAGAAAGATGCAAAAATCGTCTTCATATGGCAGTGAAGCTTTAGTATCTGGACTTGGGGGCACCCATGCACCATCATGCTACGAGTAATGTAAGCAATCCTGTTCAGATGAAATGAATGTGAGTATACATACCTCGCGGTACTCGAAACCTAAAAACTCGAACAAATCTTTACAAGGTTCGCCTTTCAAGCCAAAAGAGACAATAAATCGTTTGTTTCCTTTGGTTATAGGTTTACTTCTCTCAGGATCACGGATTGCATTAGTGAGATAAAGGCGTAAATTGTCTAGAACTGTAATGGGCAGAGGGTGAGTGACACCTTCCAGGCGTTCTGGATTAGCCGCGATTGCTTCAGCCGCACGTTTCTGGGCCAAGACTGGGTTCGTCAAGAGATCTACAAACCCGGGGCTAAGGAGTGGTGATATTGAGCGCAGGGAGACCATTGCAGAACATGAGGGGTGTGAGCATGCATAGTGGAATGTCTCTGCTGTCTGTCCTGTTCCCATCACTTCCTCACTTGCCCAAGAGCCTCTCTGGCGGCCAGATTTGTAAACCAGGTGATGGACATGAGCATGTAGGCCTTGTGTTGCCTGCCAGGCGCCATTTGTATAATTCACGACTACTTGGAGGTGTCGACGACATTTCGAACACACAGCCGAGACCTTGGACATGTCCAGCCTCCGAGGTTGAGCCGACTGAGCTAGTTGGGTTTGATTTGTCTTTGTCACATATATGTGGCGGCATGCATCTGGAGATATGTAATCCAAGGGCCCTCTGTAACCGTCGGGATAGACTGGAGGGACGTTGGCGAGGAGATTGACATCGGTGCCTGGAGGATTCGAAGGATCGTACAACAAAATATCTTCCACTAGCCGGGGTGCAGTTTTGCCTTGAATTCCAGCATTAGTGAATGATTCTTTTATAAGTGATGAAACAAATCCTTGAATCAGTCACATACCCGCTTTATGTGTGCCCGCCATTGGAGCGGTTTCGGCGTTTGCAACTAAATAGGCAGCAGGTGACACAGCTCCTTCAAATTGTCTGCAGATTCAACATGGAAGATCCCAAGGGTAGGTGACCCATGGGATCTCGTAAATCAGACTGTACACGTGGAGCAGCTAAACTCCAGTGTTGTATGAGTACCGCTGGCGGAGATGTAGCGGGGAGCCCACCGCACTGCGCACCGGGGGCGGCAAGCTTGAAAGCTGGGGTTTGAGCTTCAGCAGAGCTTGTCGAGCCGTTCGAGCCTCGGTCAGACACTTAGTAGCAGATATTAAAGTCGAAATCGCAAGTCGCCACTATGTCGAAGGTCGTGTCATGCCTGGGATACAAGAAGCTCTCTGTATCAGGCTGGGCGGTGGACTTGATGAGGGCACAACTGCGGCAGAAAATGTTACGAAATAAGAAGGCGGTGTAGTGTAGCAAAACGTATCCAAAATCCCCATCTTCAACCTCACGCCCGTTCGTCCCGCAAGCCTGTCCCTGATTCAGCCCACCATGGCACACCACGCTGAGGATCACAGCTATCACCCCAAGGATGCTCTCTCATCGTCCATCAAGGCCACTGCCCTGACCGGTAGTGTTGGACTGTTCGCGTCGGCGGTTCAAAACACCCTCGTCAGACGCAATGTTGGCCCATTCGGTGTCTTCACGCGCAGTGGAGCCACCATTGGTGTGCTCGGTATGTATTCATTCCAATTGAATGCAGAATGCAATATACTAATGGTCATCTAGCTGCGATGGGTGGAACATACGAGTTCATCAAGACCGCTTCGGCCAACCTTCGAGAGACCGAGGATCCCTGGAACACCGCTCTAGGTGGTTTCTTCGCCGGGTCCATCCTTGGTATGAAATGTAAGTTCCCAATTTCTCCGACTTGAAATATTCTATGCTCTTAAGCAATTCAATGGCTAATTTCTCACATGGTATAGTCCGCACATTCCCTGCCGTCTTGAAGTATGGTGTGGGTCTGTCAGTCGCCATGTACGCTTTTGAATATACCGGCGGATCGCTCTTCGGATACCAGAAGGACCGTGAAGAGGACGAGTTTGAGCGTCGCCAGAAGCTGCGCAAGGCATTCCAGACCCCGGCAGAGCAAACCTTTGCGGAATTGGGTGAGGGACGTGGTACGTTGAACACACGTTCGCACGAATTACAATATAGCGAGAATATGCTAACAGAGCTCTCTAGGAATCTACGGACCCAACTACGAGGAGCGCCGTGCCCAGAGGATCAAGGAAAATTATGGCATCGAAGTGCCTACACAGCCAGTGCCAGCATCATAAGCTTCCCCCAAGGTTTTGATGTTTGACTCTGCTTTTATTATATCTCTGGTCGCGTCGTGTAAATTATCCCCTTGATCATGGTAGTCTAGCATACCGGACTTGTCAATCCGATTTCCATTTCTTCTGTTTGACATAACCCAAGTGGCGTAGAATGTTCGGCTGGTCTCCCAGCATCCGTATAAAGGGGTATATTTCTTATGAAGTTATAAAAGGTGATAAAGTACCTTGAAGGCAAAGCTCCAATGATCTTACGGCCCAATTCACCGGAAGTGCAAAGATGTCGATTAGGATTGGAGGCGGACGTGGGATGCGCGGAGAGCGGAGAGGGGTTGAAGTCCGATCCAATGACGGCACAGGTATATCAAACCGTGCGAAGCTATTTCGTACATACTCCGTACACTCGAGCTACAATAATTACCCAGACTTGATCTGCGCAGCGATACGCATGTAAGATATGCATTCTCTTCTGGTCATGATTATACAAAGTACAAAGAGCATTTCCCGTCTGTCAATATCCTGCAAGTCATCCACAGTTTCGCATACCTCGGCACTTGTCTCCGTCTTCATACTAAGAAAATGAACCTTGCAAGGTGCGGTGTTACTCTAACGAACAGCATGTTTACCAACCGTGGAAACTCTCACCGAAGTCCAGGATATCTTCTTGGATCGCTTGTCTTCTGACAGGAGCCCAGTGAACTTCATGGCACCAGGGACCCGGTTATTAAACCTCAAGTAGCCAGAAGCGGCCAACCCGACACCATAGCAACGTCGTGGAGAACCACAAAGTGCTCAATGCTACTCGGAAGAACCCGTCGAGTGCATATTGGGCACTGATATCATGAGGCATTGAAGCCCCAAAGATCATAAGCGCCATAACGGGCAGAATGGTTTCCTACTGCCCCACGTCATATCCTTTATGGAGGGCCGATCGTCCCTCTTTTTCACACTGATTCCTTGGAAGCGACTAAGAACGAACTACGCCACAGTTCGTGCGAATCATTAGGCTTGGCGGAACCATACTAGTCAAGCCACCGCCCCTATTAAAGCAGGCAGCCACATTGATCGAGCATCGGGATCGACCTTGATAGTTACTTTGGCTATTTGAATGCCCCCTTTTCAGCCCAACCATACTCCCAGTGCGCGGTAGAGCGGCATTGTCCCCCTGTACACCCTGAATTCTGTTCGGAGTACATCTATCTGTAATGAGAGGGATCCAGGAACCGGGACTCTGCAGTACTGCAGAACCAGTTCCCCAGCACGTCCGAATCAGAATCCCCACCCTAGATCAAGAAGTTCGGGGCTCAGTTCCGGAGTGCAATACGTCAACCATCGCGATCGAATACAAATTAGCTTTGGGAAGCCCTTCTCCCCTCTTGTCCGGCCGGGTGTCCCGGAGATGACTGGCTCACGCTGGTGCTGCTCTCCGATCCCCCCTCTCGTAGACGTCATTCGTAGCGCCATCTTCATATTTACTTGACCCCATTGGCACCTGCATGTGCTCGTAGCTACTAGTGTGCTAATGGGGGCCTGTTGAATCCCTAACGATTGTTCTTCACTCCCCGCCCAAGCTAAGCCTACTCCAGCCTACTTGGTGCCCGTTCGCTGGGTAACGCTGGGTTACCAAAACCAGGCCTTCGGCCCCCCTCTTCCTGGGATACCTTCCTGGATTCGACCTCTTCTCTCCTCCTCCTCTCTCCTTTGACCGCTCTCTTTGTGCTTCTCTCTACACCTTTCCCGGTCCACCCCTTGCTGTCCACATACGGATCCCGGTCTCTCCCAACCCCCGATCTTCCCACGTTCCCGTCATGGCGATGGCCGCCCGGCCACAGACGCCTGTGCAGGATGCATATTCGTTTTCTCAGTCCCATGAACCGTCGCTCTTGAATCGCGGCTACGGCACCGTCCGCTCCTCCTCTCGTCCTAGCTCCTACACCGGCGCCTCCGCTTTCCACCACGGCTACGGTGCCCTCGGCGGTCTCGATCCCGCGCAGATCCCCCAGAACCCGAGGTTTAAGGAAGAATTTGACGCAGCCAGCCGCCGCAGCTCTATTCTGTTGGATGGCCCTTCCGCTCCCGGCTTGCAGCGCTCAGCTTCAACGGGTTCTCCTGCTCGCTCTGCGGCTCCTCCTCTAAAGAACGGTGGTACGCTGAAGAAGAAGGCCTCTCTGAGCAAGAGAGGGAGCTTGCGCCGCAATGGGAGTCGGCGCTCTGTTCGTGCTGGTAGCGTGAAGAGTCTCAGTCTCGGCGACCGCGAAAAGTACAATGACGAAGACATGAATAGCGCTTTTGTGGTCCCGATTCCTACCACTGGCAATCCCACAGAGGTGCTAGCAAACCGCTTTCAAGGTGAGTTGGGAACATGCTGCCACGACTTCTATTTGTTTCCTGCGAGCTAATTTGACATGTCACAGCCTGGCGCAAGGTCCTCAAAGATCTAATTGTCTTTTTCAAAGAAGTTCAGAAGTCTTACGAGACACGGTCGAAGCTTTTCTTGTCTGCCTCTAATGTTATCGGTAACCAGGCGCTCCCCGCTGCATTCCTGCAATCTGGAGGTCTGTCAGACGCGACAGAGATATTGCGTGGCTTCCATCGACAAGGATATAACGAGGCCAACAAAGCGGTGGAGGTTGAAATTGAAGTAATCAGCCAGTTGACTGGTCTGAGAAGCGATTTGCAGAAGAAGACAAAGGAGATCAAGAATCTATCAGGCGATTTCAAGAACACCGTTGATAAGGAAATTGATGGCACGCGCAAGGCAGTCCGAAACCTTCACGAGTCTCTCGGCCTCGTTGATACCGATCCCTCCGCGACATCTGGTAAGGGTGATCCATTTTTGATGCGCCTGAACGTCGAGCGCCAAGTCGAGAAGCAAATTGAGGAGGAAAATTACCTGCACCGAGCATTTTTGAACCTGGAGAACTCCGGCCGAGAACTAGAGTCGATTGTTGTCAGCGAAATCCAAAAGGCCTACAATGCCTACGCTAGCATTCTCAAGCGCGAGGCGGATGAAGCCTACGACACCGTCGAAAAGCTACGAGTGGGCCCGATCTCAATGCCCCAGGACCATGAGTGGAATGCGTTTGTGGCCAACTCCGACGAGCTAGTCGACCCCCGGATCCCCTTGCGGAACGTAGAGGGCATCACCTACTCTGGCAAAGATCACCCGGCCGCTGCGGAAGTACGTGCTGGTATGCTCGAACGCAAGAGCAAATACCTGAAGAGTTATACACCCGGCTGGTACGTCTTGTCACCCACCCATCTGCACGAGTTCAAGTCGGCAGACCAGGTCGCTTGGCAAACGCCTGTCATGTCGCTCTACCTACCTGAACAGAAGCTTGGGTCTCACTCCAACGAGGATTCGAGTTCTCACAAATTCATGCTCAAGGGCCGCCAAACTGGTGCTATGCACCGGGGCCACTCTTGGGTTTTCCGTGCTGAGTCACACGAAACGATGATGGCATGGTATGATGATATCGAGAGCCTGAGCAGTAAGACCGGTGAAGCTCGCAATGCTTTCGTTCGAAGTACCTCCATCCGACGGCATGGACGGACAGTAAGCGGGATGTCTGCCCACACTGAATTAGAGGACGACGAAGCGGACCAAACCCCTTACTCTGCTGGATCAGTCGTCTTGGCACAAACTCCGTCACAGGGACAAGGACCAGAACGCCCCAATACTGCCAATCGTCAGCCGGGTGGAGTTTTCCCAAGTGACGTTCAGATTGATCGACAGCCTCAAGCTCCCCTCTCGCCCTCCAGTGGTGCCAGCTCTACAAGGAACATCGTTGCTGCTGCTTCGTCATATCCAGATGGTGATCCTGGGCCTTCCCGGTTTTACGGTGGCATCGGCTCAGAAGTCGAGGCTGCCCGAGTTCCCAGCGAAAGCCCCGCAGACACGTCGCGGTCTCGCCTGAGTCGTCATGACAGTTATTATGGTCAGTGGATTGGACCAGCTGCTGTTGTCGCAAAGCAGAAGGAAGCTGCCCAAGCTGAAGCTGTCAATACAAATGAGCGAGATGTACACACAGACTCAGTCAATGCCACGGGTAACGCCCCCAATGGCACTGTTGGCGTCGCGGACCGTCCCAATGCTTCTACATCTTCTCCGGTGGCTCGTCGTGAGAGCGTTTCTACTGCACCAACGAACACCAATGTCACTGATTACACCAACAACACAAAGGCCACCTCGATTGACGAAGCCAATGAGGCGGATGTGGGCCTTGTGCGGTCTGTACCTCTTGAGGATGGATTTGCCGGCAAGGGACATGGCAGCCCTGCGGCGGGCCGCCCCATGCATGACAGCGCCGTTACTATCGACATGCACTTCCCAGGTCAATTCCCCCCAACCAATGTTGCGGTTTAAGCCGCAACACATTCCTTCCCTAGACCTACTTGTCCGATTTTCCTTTAACATTTTCCTCCATCTTTCCGACGAATTTTTTCTTTCTTCTATCTTTCTTCCCCCTTACTATCTTTACTATTCCCGAAACCACCTTCTATATGAGTTTCCTTGTATATGTTTCACCCACACACACTTTTATCCACAACACGCCCTAGCTTGCTTTTAGGCGTTTTGGTCCTCTCGTTCGGGCGGTCTCTCTTACCATTCGGCTCTGGGATTCGCAAGCTTTCTTTTTTTTTTTTTGGGTGAGGCGCATCATGGAATCCTGGACTTGCATACCTTCAACCCATTTCTTTTCTTGTGTAATTTATTTGATTCCCTGGGTGCTGAGCGCCTCGCGCTTTCGTTAGATACGTGTTTGGATTATTCATAGGTGAATTATTCATGGTAGAGCATAGTTCTTCATCCCACCTCTATAAAACGCTAGATATAAAGATATAACCCTGATGTAGCATGGACCGGGGCATTGTCTGTTGGTGGGCGTGGCATTTGGCAGGGTAACGGAAATACCGGCACCCACCAGTCAGAGGCCTCCCTGCTGGTAACACTGGCAGACCGAACCGTGATCGAGGCCCCGATTTGGACCTATTGCGAATGGGCTTGCGAAACCATACGATGGCGCAGGTGGGTATCTGTTGATAAAGTACTTTTGTGGTGGATTCAGATACACGACAGAAAGAAGGCAGTAGCAGCTGTCACTCACCTTCCATGTAGCTCACAATGCACTGGTGCGGCCATACCTGGACAATACCACGAGGACATAGATCATAGTCTCATAGTCCCATAGTCCCATAGTTCCCTAATCCCCCCGCGCACATGTGGGCGGTGGGGGCCGTTGTTTGAGTATCAATCAAGTTCCAGACACAACAACCTTCAACTTCATTTCCTCCTGCATTTGGCTTCCTTTTCTCTCTTCTTTCCCCCCCCTCTGGCTGTACGACTTGGATCACGTTGCTCCATCATGGGTGGGTTCCCCTGCTGCACCTACCACTTTCCCCTGTGTTTTGTATCTTGTATTACTTGATACTCTCACATCCCCTTGGTACATTCTCAGCTCCTCTCGGCCATTCCAGGCTCGCCACCCAATCATCGTCTGGCTTACCCCCCGGACCAGTGAACCTTGACGCCTGATCCTTTCCTTTCCTTTCCCCCTCCCCGCTCACCTTTCCCCTTCCCTCTCTTCCTCCTCTCCAAATCCTCCCCCCTCCCCCCTTATCGTTCTATTCTGGCTAATCCTCCCGTCCCAAACAGCGGACGTTTATCGACCAAGCCAAGTAAGTTTTTTATATTTTCTATATAACTATTTTATCTCCCTTGCTCTTTGCTGTTCCCTATATTTTTCTGCTCCGCAATACTGTCGTCGCCTATCTCGATGGTCAGTGCGGGGGCGGAAGCTCCCCTATCCACTGCAGAGCTTCCGATGATGGATCTCGGCTTGAGGATGGTGATGAACCCCCCCAAAAAGTGTGCACCTGCCAATGGTCGCGCAAGGCCGTTTTCCTGATTGCGCCTGTTTGAATATTCCCTTGTGTGCGCAAACAAAGAGCCCTCCCGCGTCCTCCGGGGTCCTCGATTCGCATAGCCTCAGCTGGTCACCTGACCGATCGCCCCCGTTCTACTTCTTTCCGGGCTCCACTCCTGGAACATACCTTCGGCCCTCCACTTTCTTCTTCCGCCCCCCCTTCACTTTTGTTCCATCTCTTGCTTTTCCTACCCCCCCCCACTCGCCCTCTTGTCTTGAATACTTTCAATCGCATTACCCTTCCCCGTCATGTCTTCCGATTACCCTAATTCTGACTACGTCAAGCGTGAGAGATCCCGTTCGCCCCGTCGCCGTTCATCGCGCAGTCCCCGACGTAGCCGTCGCTCGTACTCGCCGCGCAGTCGCTCTCGCAGCCGTGACGATTACCGTCGTAACGACCGTCGTTCACGATCGCCGCTGAGTAATTCGGGCCCTGCCGGTCCTTCGGGTTCCCCCTACGGTGGACGCAGTGGTTACGCGCCGGGCAGAACATTTGAGGATCGTGCCCATCACGCCGCCAACAAAGAAAACATGATGCAATCCGTCCGC
>KZ119271.1:18249-41851 GCA_002153405.1 Mycosphaerella populi pn0402
GTCGAAGGTGGGCGCCAATGTGTAGAGTGGCTGGTTCCTTTCTACTCCCTGATTTTCTTGTGGTTTTTTTTTTTCTGGTTTCCTTGCATGGACTGTTGGGTTGACGGGCTGGGCCTGGCCGTCCGGACATTGTAGGGATGCGGGTGAGTCAAATGGCATGTGGATTCGATGCGCGCATAATAGTCACTGAACGTTACGCCAGGATTGTGGAATACGCGACGAGGGACCAAGCGCAAAACGCCGTCAACACTCTCAGCAATCAAAACTTGATGGGCCGTCTCGTATATGTGCGCGAAGTATGCGAATCCCCACTACTACAATAGGAGGGTCACAAGTACTGATTTTCACAAGGATCGAGAGGCCGAGCCTCGATTTATCGGAGGACCCTCACGAGGGGATTTCGGGGGTGGAGGCCGCGGTGGCTTCGGTGGTGGTGGTTTTGGCGGTCCCGGCGGTGGTGCCCCCGGCCGTCAGCTATATATCTCGAACGTTTGTTGCCCTCGTTCCCTTCATCTACTAATTGCGTTTCGCCCAGGCATTGTTAACAAGTCAATCTAGCTGCCTTTCAACGTGGGTTGGCAGGACTTGAAGGATCTTTTCCGTCAAGCTGGTAGGTCCAGTGCTTGGCTTTATGATCGCATCATAGCCAAGTTTCCCAATTTCCTTTTCCTTTGTGAGCGTTTGGTGAATTGACTTGATTTCCCTATTTCTAGCCCAGCAGGGTGCCGTTATTCGTGCTGATGTGCACACCGATCCTACGGGCCGTCCCAAGGGATCCGGAATTGTCGCCTTCGAATCTCCCGATGATGCTCGTAACGCTATAAACCAATTCAACGGATATGAATGGCAAGGTCGCCCTCTTGAAGTCCGTGAAGATCGCTTCGCTGGAGGCGGCGGCGGCGGCGGCGGCGGTGGCTTCGGTGGCCGTGGCGGTTTTGGCGGCGGCGGTTTTGGAGGCCGTGGAGGCTTCGGCGGAGGCCGCGGTGGTGGTTTTGGGGGCCGTGGAGGTTTCGGTGGAGGTTACGGCGGCCGCGGCGGCTTCGGCGGCGGTGGTGGCCCTGGCTTTGGTGGCCCAGGTGGTTTCGATAATGCCCCAGCTCCATCTGGCCCACCAAACCCCTTCACCGATTTTGCTACCTCTGGTGGGGAGAAGAGCGGCATCATCTACGTGCGCAACGTAAGTACACTGACTGAAGTTCTGCGCCATTTGCTTCGTCTTCTTCCGTATCTGACTTAATTAGCTCCCCTGGTCCACCTGTAATGAGGACCTGATCGACTTGTTCTCGACCATCGGAAAGGTTGAAAAGGCGGAGATTCAATATGAGCCTAATGGACGCTCCCGCGGCACTGGAGTCGTCGAATTTGACACACCAGACACTGCCGAGACCTCTATTGGTAGGCTCATTTCTATCACATTTGATACTTGTGACATTATTTGCTAACTCACATACAGCCAAGTTCACTGGCTACCAGTACGGTGGCCGTCCCCTGGGTATCACTTTCGTCAAGTACCTCAATGCTGGCCCCGGCCCTGAGATAATGGACGGCGCTGAGCCCACAGGGGGCATCACCCAGGACCAGATCATGTAAAGGCCTGGGCCATTGGTCTTCAGAGGTTCCAACTTGTGATTTTAGGGGTTTTAGGAGCCATTCTCTTCTTGTTCTCCTGATTTTGCTTTTTCTTCAATGATTCCCTTATTTGCTACTACCAAAAACATGAATATTTGTCCGCGTTATTTATTTAGAATGGAATGGTGCACCTGGGTTCTCGTGTAGGGCCTCTGGTTTGCTGAGAATGCGGCGCTCTGTGTGTTACGCTACTCTAGTCTAGTCTGTGAATTTACTTCATTATGGCCACTTCCAACTTTGGAGCCTTGGTGGATTGTTATGGGGAGGCTATGAACAGAAAGGCACGAATAAGGCGTGCAGTAGCCGTATCATGAACTTGTACTCTTGACACATCTCCCAACCATTAATTAAATTGACGACATCACCACCAGGCGGTCACGAGAACTGAATAGTCGAGGCCCTGGGATACGTAGCCGAGTATTCCTTCCTGGTTCTGTATATATCGCTTAACTATGAAGGCATCAGAATAGACGAAATCGTCTATTTGAAAAGATTTCTTGTACTTGAGAAAGTGATGAAGGCTCTAGGGGAAAATACTAGAGGCACAATGAATTCATAATAATGAATGAATACTATCTCGAGACATGTGCTAAAGGAAGAAGGGGGAAAAAGGCTGGCTAGAAGGTCTAAATAATCAACTGGAGCGGAAATCTCCGGATCTCACGAGAATGTATTTTGCTATTAATCATCCTCTTTGACTTCTCTGGGGCCCAGTACTTGAACTAGTAAACAAATGACTTGCTTCAAGAACAATAAACTTGATAATCTTCAAATGTAAGATCTGATATTCACACAATTGAAGTCGATGTAAAGACAGCAGATACGCTGTTCAACACGTGCAAAAATATCATAATCGCAAGCAAATATAGAGAAAGGCGAGGAGGACAAATCCCCAATGAAAAGCATCCTCGCATGAACATAAAAAAGCTGTCCCGAACAAACCAACTTACAGCACTTAATGTAATGTTCTCTATGCTATTAAAAGTGTAGCCTTCAGCCTCAAGTGCATTGTGCACCATATCTTGGTAGCTCTGGATGGTCCTTCTGGCAGCAGCTGCAGAATCGTAGGGGACAGCTTCAGCTCCATGGAAGGCCGCATTAAGAGTCAAGATCGTTGCAATTACTCCACCAACGGATGGCCCGAGATATTCACAGTTTACATATGACGTACAATGTACATTGTACATACTTAGTATTCTATTTATACAAAAGAACTACCAAGTTGTACACCGTCCAAACCAACGGCAACCCCTCTTGCGCCCTTTCTGTCCAATTAAATTATACATGGATTGAGAATTGAGAGATCATCGGAACGCTATGTTTTCCAGAATTCATAGATCATTTGCAT
The DNA here is from genome assembly GCA_002153405.1 of Mycosphaerella populi pn0402. Taxonomy (NCBI): domain Eukaryota; kingdom Fungi; phylum Ascomycota; class Dothideomycetes; order Mycosphaerellales; family Mycosphaerellaceae; genus Mycosphaerella; species Mycosphaerella populi. The sequence goes on from KZ119271.1 coordinate 21,227, forward strand.
GCAATACTTAGAAGGGACTCTGTAGATCTGATCCATGTATCCAATCCACTCAAAGACCCGCGTACATGCGAGATCAAATCCCCAACGGCGCTTATTCTAATTTTGAGTCATATAGCCGGTTTGGGAAGTATTCAGATCGTAGACAACTTGGACATAGTAGTAGAAGTACTGGTCCCAGGTAGTATAGTTGACGAAAATCACGGCAGACACGATGCAAGCGCCAGGGACAACAAGTCATCGAAGTTCCGGGTGCCCTTATCCTAGATGGAGGTTGTCTCTCCAAACATGTCGTTGTGTCTCATTGACTTGGATAATACATGACGATGGCTTATATCAAGCATTCAAGATCTCACATGATTTATCAGAGCCTAGGACATACTTGTGTTTATGTATTCCAAGAAGCGAGTGCCTTCGATATCCGAGTAGACCCCCCACAGGACCCACCAATAAGTATAGATCTTGTCGAAAGATTTTCGATCTCGATGCTCAAGGAAATAGCAGTGTGCAGAGTCCATTTATTCACAAGTCCGGCTTTAAAATACCTGGATCAGATTTGGGACTTGATTCCATGTAGCCAGCATATACTTTCTGGTCGATACAAGATCCGACCTTATTGGCCGAGATGCCACAGTCGTCAACCGTGCTGGACTCCACCGCGAACTTGAACCTCAACTTACGGCAATATCGATCCTTTCCTAACCAACACAATGGCCACAATCGCCCGCGTTGCTCCTCTGTCCCGACGGGCTCTTGCCTGCCCGTCACCTTCAACTCTCAACGTCCTTCGTCCAGCCTCCACAGTCGCTCCCCTGCAATCAGTCTCACAAACCCCGGGCCGCGCATTACCGGCTCTGAAGCCCCGAATCCAACATGCCACCCCCAAAAGACAATACCACTCGCCCCTCCACCCACGCCTCCCCCCACACGAATACACAAACAGCCAGACTGCAATCCTAACCGCCGCCCTCCAACATATCCCAACCCACGGCTTCAGCACAACAGCCTTGACCCTCGGCGCCCACGATGCCGGCTTCCTAGACGTCTCCATACAGCTCCTCCCCCGCGGCGAATTCGACCTCATTCTCTTCTGGCTCGCTAGCCGCCGCGGTCTCCTCCGCGCCCAAGTCGAAGAAGCAGCGCTCTTCAACCGCGCAGCCGCCGACCGCGGCCTAGCCCCGCAGGACCTGAGCGTGGACGACAAAACCCGCATCCTCGTCCTCGAGCGGCTGCGTCTAAACAAGGATATCAAGGAGCACTGGCAAGATGCGCTCGCGCAGATGTCTCTTCTGGGGAATATCCCCCTTTCGCTTGCGGAGCTGCATGCTCTTTCGAATGATATCTTGAGCTTGGCTGGGGATCGCTCGGTCGATGCTTCGTGGTACACGCGCCGGGCTGCTGTTGCGGGCATCTATGCCAGTGCGGAGGTGGTTATGACTCGGGACCAGACGGAGGATCTGCGGGAAACGGAGAGTTTTGTGGAGAGGAGGTTCGAGGATAGGCATGCGCTGAAGCTTAAGGTTGATGCTGTATCGCAGTGTATCTCTTTCTGGGGCAATTCTGTCGTTGGGGTTGGGAGGAGCTTTGGATTGAAGGTTTAGGGTTTATTGTTCACTGGCCATTCAGCATTTCGTGTCTTTCCTTCTTGCGGGGCCTTTTGATAAGGGCAGTCTGCCCGGATCTTTGTCATAGGAACATAAGATCTTGTATTTTTACGTTATTTCAAGCGTTTACTTTTCCAATCAACACTCTATTTCAATTTTTCTCTAGTACGGGATACGCTGGTTCAATTGGAAATTGAATAACCATTTGTAGACTGCCAAGTTTCGTACGTAGTGTCTAACGTAAATGATATACCAAATTAATCTCGCTAATGCATAGATACACTCTTCAGAGCCTCCTCCACACTCACAGGCGCCCCATTTCCATTCTCATCATGGCCGTGCTCAGCAGGAGTTAGCAAAGTAGGCGATGTAGGAGAAGTGGGCGAGAAAGGATCCGATAAACCCGAGCCATGCGACTTGATACTCGGAAAGACCGTTTCAGCCACGATATCAGCCTCGTCGTTCTGTGTTCCACCACTGCCACTGCTGCCTTTGCTCTCGACCGAGTCTGTTGCTGCATGCTGTATCTTGCCACGCCCCCAGCGTCGAGTCTTCGGCGGCAGTGGCTTGGCACCGTGTTTACCTGAGGAAGGGGCTGAAGGGGATTGAGATACGGGGATTGTCCGATGGTGGCTGGATGATGGGGTATTTTGATTTGAACGTCGGGGAGGTGGGAGGGCAGGAGGTGGATTCGACGCGGAGCGCCGTGGGTGTGCAGGTGCTGGTGGAACGAGATGAGATGCAACATTGGGATTCGAGTCGCGACGGTCTCTTGGTGAATCTTGGTGAGGAGATGTAGCGGTTGGGGTGTGGGTTGCAGAGACGGGACTGACTTCGATGCCCTCTGGAATGGTACCTTGATCACCGTCTTCGACTGTAAGACGACGACCTCGCCAACGGCGGGCTTTGGGTGGCTCCGGTTTGACCTTTAGCGGGCGGGCATCTGGAGACTGTGCAGTAAGTTCTGGTACATTGTGACCATCTCGACGGCTTGGTGTAATGATTCCCGGCTTTTCGTGTTGGGCGGCGACCGCTTGAACGCTCAGAGATGATGAGGTTGCGGGCTCAAGATGCATACCCAGATGTGCCACTGCGCTCAGTTTTCTTCGAGATTCCGGGGCTTCTGATGATGCGCGCGAGTCCAATGAATCCATTCTGGTAGGTGAGATGGCCCCTGGGGAGTCGGGGATAGTACTAGACCGTGAGAGCGAATGATCGTCAACAAGAGATTCTCCCATCTCCAATGGTGAATCCTGCTGTGTAGTCTCTTCGAGTACCGTGTCGATGGTTGTAGTCACCGCCAAAGTAGGTGTATCGAGCGTGTCGGGATGCTCAGCATCGCGTAGCCAATCGACTGTTGCACATCTCCCGACTAACCGCCGCGTAGTCTCGTCGACCTCTTCAAAATGGAGCATTTTCTCTTTTTCAGACTCATTCCCATAAGATATCTGACCCCTTACAAGAAGGTTGAGCAGCTTCCTGAGCTCCTCGCGCTTGTAATGTGGCGGGTTTTTCAACTGGGTGTGTGCCAGAAGCGGGTATAGAACTCGCAGGTAGGTATGGCGGAGTGCAGAAGCTTCCTCAGGAAGATCAAGCAAATTGCGAATCAGAATATCTACCAGCACATGGAGGTCGTTGGTAAAGAAGTATTCATATGTACTGGGAGTGGTGAAAATCAAGTAAAGAAGCTTGAGTGTAAGCAACTGGAGTGACGTTTCCGCTGTAATGATGTTAGGTACAGCGTAGGTGTACTGCAGTAATCCATGACATACCCTCACGATTGATTAGCAGAATGATATTCTCGCCAAAAGTTTTATACAAGCCACCAAACACAGTCAAAACTTTGATCACCTTGTTGGTTAACTTGCTCGAGGTCGGTCCATCCACAGGATCATGGGCTGCGATCATGAATTGCTCATTCAAAACAAGCTACTCGGAATTAGTGTTTACTCAAAGCTCGTAAGACTATGTATACTCACCAGAACCCGAATTACGGGATAATGATAAGGATCAGTCACATCATAGGACAAATCCTCAATAATATCAAAAAGACAGCGAATGAAATCATCGTCCACGAGCACTATGTCGAACGGTCAATTCGCGCCATGCTTTTATAACAAAAAAAAAAAAAGAAAAAAAGAAATACAAAATTGACGTACCCAAGTCTTCAACTTTAACACGTTGAATTCTCGACATCTCATATAATAAATCCATCAATAGACGGTGAAGCCCTGCTCCGCCATTCATTTCATCTTTTCTAAGAGCCTGGATCAGGTCTAGTAGTCGAGCAAAGACGCCCTCCTCATTCATCATTTGTAACGTTGTCTCATTTTGCCGACCGTCGAAGAGCAGAAACGATCCGATCATGTGTAGGGTATTTGGGTCGTCCTCCTAGAGATCGATAAACATTATCATTAGCAATAGCTCATCCGTAGACCCGTTTCTCAGACAAGGTGCTGTCATTGGAGCCATACCTGCAGGAGACCGTAGATAATCTGACGACGAACATAGTCGCCGTGTGCCGTAAAAATCCCCGAAACGAAGAGTTTATACGAACAGTGTGAAACATCCCAATCCGATTGAAGCAACCCATCTAGATATAGTGGTGGACACACACCAACCGTCAGCCCCCGCCAAAAAACAACGATTGACGCCAGCCCGCGGACCTGCGACATCGGAATCGAAAGAGAGATTGTCACCTTTATGTTCGGCCGTGAGGCTCAGATACGCCCGCAGCGCATCATCAATAGAGTCTTCGGATTCGCAGGGCTTGGAGACTATGACCTCGAGTTCTGCAGAGTGTTAATTGGGGCAGAGCGCGGGGATCGTCACGGTTTCAAGCAAAACAATGGGCCGTTGGAACCGGAGATTCACATACCATTCCAGAACTGCTCGGGCTCCAGGGCCTCGTGCTCCATTTCCCGAGCTCGAACTGCGTTTTTCGAGGGAGGCGTATCAGAGCACTCATCCCGACCTCTGGCTTGGGAGGTTGGAGATGCGGAATGTCTTGGGAGGCGGGGAACAGCGCAAGTCCGTTTCCACTGCGGGTCCCAAAAAAAAACTACATATTACGTTGATACCGTCATAGGGCTCGACTACGCGCTGGACAAAGATAGACAAACAAACATTATATGCAATTTCCGCTGGTATCATTATGCAGACATCAAAACAAAAAAAGAAATTAAATACGTATTTTACAGTGGGCGCAAAAACGGGTGCGCTTCGGTGTTCCTGCGAATAGTTAGCGTTGGGGCCAGAATCAAGGCTGTGAGACATGGAGCACTTACAATACGTATTTATCCAAATCAACGACAGCAGGGTCGCTGAAAAGAAGGTAGAAGTATTTCAGGGTCTCGGCGAGCCAGAAGGACTCCATGGTATCCTTCTGGGCGGGCTTTGACGACATCACGTCGATGATCGCGGCATTGGCCAGGGTTGTCCGACTGTGCTTCGCAATAGACTGGAACATTTTCCAGCCCTTTTGGCGCCAGGCCTCATCGCCTGTCAACCGATACATGATGAAGACCGACTCGATCGCCTCGGGTCGAAGGAGGTACTCGGCGGAGGGAATGCTCACCATGCCTGGAGGAGGCCGGGGGCTGTCCGAGTGATCAGACTGTGACTGCCCGATACCAGGCGGTGGTGGAGAGTTGCCAGGGATGCCAGGCGGGGCACGACGCACAAATAAACCAGTAGGTCTTGGCCATGCAGTGGCCGAAGAGGTTGGCACGCTGCTAAAGCTCGAAGCACTATGCAAAGCTTCGTCGGCATCCCGCTTATAGCCATGATCGCTGTCATGGGGGTTTAGGGAGCCAGGCATTGGAAGAGGCACAGTTGAGTCATCTGGGGAAGACTCCTGTGGCTTAAGATCGTTGTTTAGCTTGACGCGCTGGCCGTACGTGCTCTCGCCGTTGCGGAACTGCGCCTTGTCAGAATCCGACGTGACGTGGCTATACTTCTGTGCCTCTTTCATATAGCGCGCCTCGTCCCATTCGCACGATCTCTCCTTGTCACAAGGCAGCACACGAAACCTTTCAGGCATTATGCCTGTGGTGGTGGATTCATAAGCCCATACACAGCCGTCAGTCAATTTGGCTGCGAGGTCCATGTCGCTTTCGATGCCGAAGGTCTTGGCGCCAACGGCGACCATGCCTCCGATGAAACATGTTAGGTGGTGACCCTCATATATCAACGAAGAGGGAATATCAGCCCCCTTCTTTGTGGCATCCAGGCCACCTGTTGAGGCTATGAAGCGGATGTCGCGTTGGCCCTTGATCATGGGCTTGAACAGAAGGTTCTTGCGAATGGCATTGATTGCCTTTGTATACATAGTTTTGTATTGGTCGTTCAAGCCACCCAGCAGGAGATACTCCTTTGGCAGGTACTCGTAGGTCGAATCCGCCATGGCTCCTAATGTATACTTGTTGTCTCGGCCTGAAGTGGGTAGCATCAAGCCACTGTCACATTTCCCGTTTTGAGCATCTTGAGTGATGATGCCGTTCGTGTTAGCGCTGCCGCTACTGCTGCCGCTATTCTTCACATAATGGGCAGGCTCAGCGTCTGCCTCTGTGAAACCAAGCTCTGGATCGCGAGAAACCAACTTCAAATAGCTGCGCAAATCAGTTGGGGCAGTGTAGGGGTTGTGAGCCAGTGTTGTAGAGGCGGTAATGTTGTTTTCCCGAGTGGGTGTTCTATCACGAACCGATTCATCAACATTAAGGGCACGAGATTCCCCTTGAACTGGGGCAAGGACGCCATGGCTAGCCGTTGGAGTTTTGGAGTAGTATTGGGCACAGCCTTGCGCATTAACTATCATAGGCCACAATCCAGGGATCGTGGTTCCATCTTGCATGCTCTCCAGCTGGTTGGTGATTCGAGCAATAGCATCGTAGTATTTATCTTGCTTGGTCAATTGGGCCAAGCGGGTGAATTCCAGCGAAAGAGAGCCGATCTCGGCCAATGCCGCCTTGGACGATGCTCTGTGGGGGCGAGCAACATGTTCACTACTAGATATTAGCCATAAGCAAGATGTTTGGAGGAAAAGAAGAAGGCTCACGGGGTCCAGCGGTAGTATAAGACGGGCATGCGGTTTGGAGTGTCAAACGCGCCCATTAAAATCCCGGCAAGCTCTTCAGCTTTCTCCAAAAGAACAGAGTATCGCTGTCCAGAAATATCATAGGCGCCCAAAAGACCACCCAGATAACGGATGACAGTCTCAAATACAGGAATGTTCTCGCGGGCGGAAGTCGTGAAATCAATCTTCTTGATCATATCGACTGCCTCGGAGAACTCCTCCTTCAACTCCATAATCCAAAGCGTATCAAGCGCATCCACAAGGGTGGCGCCCCAGCCATTGAACGGATCCTCAACCGCTGCTGAAAGTGGGCGGGCCTCGTCATGCCCGAAAGCTACCTTCTTGTATCCAGCCCAAGCATGACTGAACTCCTCCTTGATGGTGCTTAATTGCTGAAGACGCTCTTGCTTGTCGACGGTGGACTCATCCTTGAATTTTGCCTGTAGCTTGGGGACCGTCTTTGCCTGACCATTTGGCAGTTTGATCACCTCGTTCGCGGGGACAGGAAATCGCTCTGGAAATTTTCTCCAGTAAGACTGTGGTTTTCCAGGCTGCGGCTTGACAATGGCCCTGCCTGGGCCACCTTGGTCCTGTTCCTCGAGGAGTACTTGCGAGTCTGGGTTTTGGGAGAGATCGGCTTCGGGGGTTTTCATGGATGTCCCATCGCTCGAGCTCTCTGGCGTAGACTCTTTCGAGCCAGTGTTCTGGGATGATTTGTCGTAACCATTGTCGTAGGCTGTCGATCCAGTGATCTTGTTGGTATCTCCCTTGGAAGAACCGGGGACAACTGGGGATTCTAGCTTCTCTGGTTGTTTTGAGCCACCAGGAGGGCCATGGTCGGGAGCAGCGGGCGCGAATTTGCTGGTGGTATCGTCGGCGGCAGGTTTGGGGTATACAGGGGGTGTATTGGGGTTGAGAGCGCCGGGAGACTCGATGATAGTTGCACTCCAATCGCGCGACCGGGCGAAATGGAGGAAAGTCAGGACAAATACAGCCGCGAATACGAGGAGTACCCGATAGCGACGGGCACGAAACATGGCGGGATGTTTCTAGGGCGAGCGGATGAAAAAGAAAACAAGACCGAAAGACCAAAAAGACTCAAGAGGCTCCGAACGCGAACCCCATCTGATCACGAGACTCCACCGAGTAATCTGCGGGAGGATCCACATTGGCTGGAGATCTGGAGAACAAATAACCAGATTTCCTCCAGGTGGACCAGGTGGTACTTTTGGGAAGGGATACTTCGTGCCAGTCCCTCCAAAATCTTGTCTTTCTACGCCCATGAGACCCTGACTTGGCCCAAATCCACAAAGGCCACAAAGGCCAGGGTTCACGACCGCCACAGCCAAGCCCAGGGTCTCCATGGTTGCCCAAAGCCGCGGCTTCACGGCCCGTCACTGGTTGACATGCCATGCAGGCTCCCAGGCTACTTGGGGCTAATGGGGCTGCCCAATCGCAGGTGGCCAATGGGCTGTGGCGCTTCTGAAGCAGCTCCAGCACCGAAGGGCCTTGGGCAATTACTAGCGGATTAGCGGGCCTCCCCTGGGAGGATCATCAAGGGCTCGCCCGGATCGACCTATCAACTTCTCCTTCGATCGCCCGGCTCGACCGGATGGATACAATGTCGCAGACTTCCAAAAAAGCCCCCTTCCACCATTGCCGAAGTAGGTTTGGGACCGTAGTACTCGGAAAGATGGCCATTGAAGGTCTAGAATGTCTATTTGTCGTCGGTGTGGTTTCCAAAACTTTCGCTCCATAATATAGTTCGAATATACACTCCGCAATGGCAGCACCTATAGCACCCTGTGTTTCAAGTCCTCTGCCCAAAGATGCATGAAACAGGGGCAGTATCTACCTTGTTTTCAATACCTCCCGTCGTCTTCCAACATGAAGGCTTCCATTTTAATTACGGCATGATCAAACTTACTAAACATTACATTCTATCTAACAGTCCACGGGTGGAGGCCGTCACAGCGACCTCGGAACAAGGTCACCTACCGAGGCATGGCGCTATCCCATAAGGTTCATACCCTTCGTTTCAAAATCATCCATGCATGCACCTTATTTAGACATTTGACGCCTGGGGGAAATTTTTCATTATTTTATTAACCAACACTTATATGAGGATGGACGTGGACTTGATCAAAAACGTCCACGGACCGGTAATTAATTACTACTTTAACGATCAGCTGTGGCAACTCTCTATGGTCAATTGTTGCAAAGAATTCGCTCCATCCTTGGTAAGCATTGATCACCTCGTGAATATAGAAAGAATGGAGAAGATCATCTACTCATTTATCCCACGCTCTCTTGTTTCAAGAGCTCCCGAGGTTGATTGTACTCAACGATCCAAGTTCCAGAACGAAAGAAGATCGATGCGTGACAGTGATTATTCTGTGATTCCGGAACTGCGAGCTAATCAGTGACTGCATTAGCTGTTCTGTGGACTCATCGACATTTCAAGTCTGAAAGTATTACGTAGCATAAAACACATTCATAGGACCTGCACCTCGAGGCTGTCTTGCCTGCTTGTTGCTTCGTCCAACATTAATACATTTCCGTGTCTTATAATCGCTCGCGCCGGACAGGCGAGTTGTCTCTGCCCCATGGGAGATGGTGCTCTCATTGACGTGCTTCGGTTGATGTTATCTTTCTAGCCCCGGTAGCTTCCAAGGTTCTACAGAATGTCATACTAATTAGGGAATCATAAGGACAAGATATTCTTCATCGTATTTCATTCCAACGCCGTCTAGACTAATAATAGCGCCAAACTCCAAGTCAATGTTCGCGTCATAAAACGTAGTTGCAGTCCATGCAAAGCAAGCCCTATATCCCCACTGTAGTCCGCCGCCCTTCAGTGTTCGCCTTCTGGAATTGCTGGAGAAGACCGAGAACACCGGCATTACCAGCAATATCATCTACATCCTCAGCCTCGTCGCCATCCTCAGCAGTCTCATTGCCAACAGGATTCATACGCCAGGAATCACCTAAATTGCTCTCGTCGGTGCCAATACCACCACTAGACCCACCTGTCGCATTACCACGCGGTCGAGTCTCAGACTCCTGTGTGCTAATTTGTGGTGGCAGCTCCTCATCTTCATTTGGATCATCCATTGGGTATTGCGGTCGGGAGAGCCGAAAGCGCAGATTGGGAGGACCTCTGCCCGCAGCGCGGAAGCCAGATGAAGAGGGCTGGTGGTGGGGATCGAGCAGCATGGATGGAGCAGGCGAGCGATTATCTCCAGCAGCCACTGGCCGGAATCTGGACCCAACAAGAGATTGACCAAATGTGCCAGCTGGCCGCGGGGGGTGAGGATCAAAACGATCAGGGAGGCCACCTAAATTCGGGGATCCGAGGGTAGGCAAGCCTGGAGGGGGGTGGAATCGGCGACCAGGTTGTTGGTTATTGTGTCCGTAATGGTCTAAAAAGTTGTAGTAAGATGCCATCATTTTACCATCCTTGGTTGAGAAATAGTTCGATCGTGGATCCTGCCTTCCTGCTTCTTGTTGACCTGGCGTCATGACATTGGAGTTCTTCTTGAAATCAAAAACAGCAAAGGAGCAAAGATAGCCAACGCCATCTACGTGAACTGTGAACTCGCGGAAAAAGTCAATCAGTCGGTCGCTGCATCTCGGAAGACTAAACCATAGTATGAAAGGAGTGAAGATCATGCTAAGGATTTCCTCGAGGAAAATAACAATCTTCATCTGGTAAAGAACGGCGAATTCTTTCCGCACTTCGTCACTGTGTAAACGCCCTTTCCATGTCGCCGGAAAGTAGTGGGTGAAACCAATCAGTTCTTTAAGGGCATACTCAGGGTCAAAGACCTCTGTTTCTTCAGGCGCCATCCCTTGGGAGACCGCCCAAATGGTACCAAAAACTCCCAGGTAGAAGAGCACTGTCCGGTCGTGCGTAATCTCAAATCCGAGGAAGAGCTCGGGATCGATTACAGAAGCAAGAGCAAGCACAGAGGCCAATGCACCAGAGATGAATGAGACAAACCGAGCGATTTGGACTGTCTTGTCCTTTGGGAATTGGTCTATGTAGCGACTGGCGAACGGATAGGACATATTGGTCCGTCGCTCATACAGATGCCAGAGTTCGTTGAACTCACGGAATTTCCACTCGGCCAAGGGAGTGTATTGACGAGAACCGATCTCAGACGGGTTCTTCTTGAATTCGTTGAAGTATCGAAAGAAGTAATGCATGGTGAAGTACACCACGATAAAGGGTGCGATGAAGACGTTCAAGATTCCAACAAGAATGAAACGTCGTCTGAGACCTTCACTTAAAAGTCGTCGGTTCGTATCCTTCAGAAACAAAGTGCGGAATTGGCCTTGCTCGTTGAAAACGTAGTCCATGATGCACAGGTTGAGGTTCCACTCTAGCGTTCTTGAGAATAGCTGCCGATTTCTCAAGAAAGGTATAGGCAGTGTGAGGTCTAATATATCTTTATTCACAAGGGCAATCATGAAATTGTCCTTACGCATAAGACGATTCGCAATGTCGTGGGCGTCCATGCGTTGCTTTGACTGGCTGCCGACAAACCGTCGGTTCTTAGCTGACACTGCTGCTGATGTCCCTGGATTTGAGTCTCGCAGCAACATTAAGCGGCTGACAACTTCCTGCCAAGATATAGTTTGGACTTCTGCATCGGTGACTCCTAAGAGATGAAGGTAAAAATCATGCATTTGCCACAGCCGTCGAATGTCCAGTAGCCATTGGAAGAGTTTACCGATCCAAAAAAAGCTGAGCAGCCATATCAAGAAAAGGGAGGTTCCCGACATATTTGATGTGCATTTTGGCACCAATATCTCGTTCAAGGACTTGCTGCCTCGTACTTTGTGATAGTCGACGCAGTTGGTGAGGAAGGTTGAGAACCCAACGATAAAACCCGACGTCAAGAGATTCAAGAATCGACCCAAAAGTATGGACCAAACCCCATTTCCGAGAAAATACGAATAAACATCCCCCAGGAAGGAATCCAGATCCTCAACATTGGCCCAGCGCCACATGGCTTTCCTTTTGGGATCGATATTGGCCAGTGTCAAGTGTTGTGAGGGAAGGAGGCGACCCCACTGGGGGAGATGGTGGTTATTTGTTTGTTGCGGTGGCGATGTGTTCCAGTGAGGGTCTCGCTGGGGAGATGGTTGAGGGCTGGGGGTTCTAGAGCGACTAGGCATCATTTGCGGCGGGGGAGGAAGCCGCGACCTGAGTTCCTCGTCATCGTGACCTTCGATCAACAACGATTGTGGAACGTCCTCGTCAAGTTCCTCCAGCTCATATCCCCGGGGAGATGCCTGCGTCATCCACGGTGGCTTTGAGTGTTTGCGTCGACGCGACACTGACGGAGAGTCCCGCGAGGCCTGCTGGGGTGGACGACCCAACAAGGCGGCTGTTGGGCTGGACAACTCGCTGTCTCTCGCATCTGCCAGTGCGTCTTCCAGCTCCCCGTCACTGAAATGACCCTCTCCTCCTGGGGACATCCCCGCACGCTCTTCGATATCGGAGGAATCGGCGGCATCATGTTGGCGGATGGTTTCGTAAACGGACGGCGAGTCCGTAGGCGGTAGGAAGCGTGAGATGATATTCGAGGACATCATCTTCAGATCAGATAGGCATCAGCACTGAGCACTGAGCTTTTACCGCCATCTGTGATTCAGTGTTCCGACGAGGTCAACAAGGAGGTGCGGAGGCGCGATCTCCGCAGAAACTCTTATCGTTTGCGATACGCTCAAACTGGGAGATATCTACTTCAACTAGACGAAGAACGATTAGACGTCAAAATACTGTGGCTCAAGGCATCTGACCACGACCGCGGGACCTCTGCCTCTTGTTCTGGGGCGTAATGACTGCCTTGTACAGCTGATCGACCTCATGACATAAAGTGGAGGCGTCATTGCCTTGGTGCCTTGGCGCCTTGGCGCCTTATACACAAGGCGCCAATAGGAGTACCTTCCAAAGTTCCATGGTCGTTCGATCGAAGGGTGGGATGGCACTCGGCTAAAAAGGGCTAAACAGGTTTCAAATTTGATGGGCTCGGAAATCAGGGTAGGATAACAAGCCAACTGGGCATGTTTTCAGGCTTGGCTTGGAATTAACATTAGCATCCGTTTGAAAGACACCGAACTTGATGACTGTGATGTTCCAAATCATAGATATCACTATCTCATATCGTATCTTACTAGCTATGATTATCTTGGTCTTTTTCAGTCTCACATCATACTTGAGAACCTCATGACCACAAAGAGCAATTTTGGAAGATGAAAATATACAAGCCCAAGCTCCCAAGCTCCCGAGGTCTTCCTCTATCTAGAAGAAGGATTGAAGGATGCATGTGGGCACGTGAGGAAGACCTCAGGGGTATACTTGACTAAGGACCTTGAAAATCAAAATGGGAATGCCTTGGCGATATTTACTAGCTACAGATATTACAGACATTTTGTTTAGAGAGGTTTCATAACGTTGGGCTCATTGGAATAACTAGTAGCAGATGTGATTGAAGGGGGTCCATGTAGATCCCGCCAAAATTAGTCAGTCTCATTCGAATGATGCGTGAGTTGTCCAGAACAAATATCGGGAATGCGATTTACGATATCACTGGTCTTTCAGTAGCAGTAGTAGTTTCTCTGACGCAGGTCCATGGATAATGTATCCGTACTTAGGCGGACCGGGCCTTCCGAGTATTACTGTACTCCGTAGAGGCCCACAATGTTGATGCCATTTACCATATCTCTAAGATTTGAGCAAGGAGTATGATAAGCCGTGGCCATGGACCTGGGTATGATTCAGAGAAGATTAGAAGTAGCCCACAGGCGGCCTATGGCCTTTTAGGCTGTGTTATACGCCGCAAAAGGCAACCAAATCTACGCAATCGAAAGTGATAATTAGCCCTGAAATTTTTAAAGATAGGACGTGGGTCAAGATACCTAACAAGGTATTACGGAGTAGACGTCCGGAACACCTTCGCCCAGGTGGGCCTATCAGTAAAGTTACTAAGCACTCATGTGGACCTTGAAGTTCCAAGGTTTGGGATAAGTAGTAAAACTGCGAGGGTTTTGGCCATGGCTATTTCATAGTATGGAGTAAAATGGGACTATATAGCTATGCAGGATAACCTTGGAAGCAATGCAGACTCATGTCCCTCTCTGGATCCCATATCAATCCTTCACCAGCTTTCAGCCGAATCCGACAATGATGTGCACAGAAGGATCGCTTCGTGAGTGTGGGATTATCTATTCGAATGGGCCTTCTTCCAAGTGGAGACTAGTGACGAGAGCCATACGGAAGACAATCATGAGGCGGGTTTTGGGTTGGTCCGTAGCCCAACTGGTATTAACGTGCGACTCCACTAGTGCGGTTCCTGGGTGTTCCTGATGCGAGTTTGGGGCAATTAGGCAAGCGATGAGCAAAAAAAGGTCAAACCAGATCAAAAAATATCAAAGCTGGCCGTTAGCAGGCCCATTATGACATGTCCTTTCCCGCGGCCTCCACTCCTGATGTTGACAGCTCGGAGAAAAGCCCTGATTTAGACTGTGGGGGGGTTAATTGATGATTTTATGATTAGCACCGGTAGAGCGAGTTTTTCTATAGATTCCAGCAGAGAAATCGCAGAATTTACAGGGAAGAAAGAACCTGGAGTCGATACCCGTTAGTGCAATCCACAGTTCCCCGAAGCAAGAGTCAAGACTAGTGCTGTAGCTATATGTAGTCCCTGGGTTGGGCTTCTACTAGGGGGTCAAATTGCTGATGAATTCTCACAGTTGGGGTTTACAGGAGCGGAAAGAGGGTCTGATCGACAGGCTCATGACTCGCGGTCGACTGTTCGTGATCCAGGCTGATGATTCGCTCCTTTCGACTCCCACTAAAGATTAAGGGCCTTTTAACGCCCCTCTTCATGGCCTCTCTGGAGAGGTGCCACGCAATTCCCGGGGCTGCGCAGAGCCCGAAGAATTATTCCAGAGAAATTCTTCAGAACTACGGAGTAACTATAGGTGGAATAGAAACACAGGCAAGAACTGGCAAGGATGAATAGTACGGATTAATCATAATCACAAGACAAAGCCCAGGAAGACCTACCATGCTCCTTACAATTACCGTAGATCCCTAATTCTAGCCTTTAATATTAATCAGGGTTTGTGCCAGCAGCTGGTCAAGCCCTGGAAGGGAGAGGCTTGCTAGTGTCTCCGCTAGCTGTCCATGTCGCCCTGACCGTTCAGCCGGTCTTATTGGGCAGTGGTTCAGCTTCTGGAAGGTTTACGATAGAAAATGAAGGAAGAAGGGTTCGGGATAATAAATTATGGGCGGAAAGCCCGGCGTAAAGAACGGGGCCCCGAGCACACGCTCAAGGATCCATGGATTATCACCTTATTCCCTGGCGCAGACGGCCAGAGCATGAAGGTCTACGAGTTCCAATCACATTGCTCCTCGAAAATTAAGGGGCAAATGCAATCGGACATGCAGGAGAAGTAGACTATTTGGATTATATACCGGCTTCTAGATCTCTTTCATATTCCTATTTTCTATTCCGTTGTGAAGATTCCCAGGTTCATGAAACTACTTGGGAGTTGCGGTCAATACGAGGGCGGTTCATTCCCCTTGATACTCTTCAGCTCCGCTATCCACACTTCCCCCCTCTTCCCTCTCGCCCCTCTTCCTCTTCCCACCATCAATTTCCCTCTTCGGAGGATTTCTTTAATATCAACGATCGCTGCCCTTGAGGATACGGCTACTTGGTTCTGTGTTTTCCAGATTCCAATTCCGCACAAATAATAACCCTCTCTCCCCAAGAGGGCCCGCTCAATCCCCCCCCAGCCCATATATACGCCTTGATCCCACCCCCAATTTCAAAGGCGACTGATGAAGGTATGTGGGTTGCGTTTGTGCGTGTTGGTTTCTGGACTTTCCTTGCTTCCCCTCCCCCGTCTCATCAGCTTGGCACCTAATTCGACTCTCTGCCCACACTCCCTGTTCCCCTGCTTGCCCCCTCTTTCCTCATGATATCACGGCCCGAGCTCTACGACTCTCTGGGCCTTGAATCAGCGCGACAGCATCCTAACACGGATTTCATCATCAACTGCCGATCGGGACTTGTTTGCTTACCATTTACCTGCTTAGATCTTGCTCTCAGACAAACGACGGTGACCTGCACCTTCCTTTGTCCCTGTATCTTCCCGCCGGCTCGACCGAATGTACGACACCGACCCCCTTCCTCCTTCCGGTCTCCATGTGTCCTCATAGCCGTATAATTTCGTTTCTCAAGAATTATCAACTGCTCATTTCTTGCTGAGCGGCCTCACGACCTCAGTCAACGTTGGGCTTTGAAGTGGTGCTGGTGCTCCGTTCCCCCGACCGCCGCTTCAGGCCGGAGAACATACCCGCCCGCGTTAGATCGACCCTGAGGGCGAGACGGCCAGGATGGACGCAGACAATTCCAATGGCCATTCCAAACGGAATTCGGTTCACCAAATATTGCCCCATCGTCCCGTGGAGCGAATTCCCAGCAAGAAATCTTCCTCTAGAGACCGCCATGGTGTGATATATCCCGACGCTTTTCGAGATACGGGTATCCGAGCAGTGAGCCCGGAGTCCCACTCCCCGATGTCCGATGTCGATTACCTCAATCACCACAGCGCGCCTTCTCCTCGCACGACAATGCGATCGCGAACCATCGAGCGACGTGAAGATGATATCCCGGATGTGAAGCCAAGGCGCACCCGCTCTCGCACTGCGACAATGGAAGAAAGCCGAAAAGAGGCCAAGTCTCAAAAGAGCCGTACACGGATCAATTCGCTTCACGCCTCGAGCTCAACTAAGCCCAAGTCGCTGGAAATCGATGCGGATGATCCAAATTCAATCGGATTTCCATCTATCCAATCGCCAAGCTACATTGGTCATGCTGTAACCCGCCAAAGGCTCAGCAGATCCCCAGGGAGCGGGCGGGCCAGCACAGGGGCCCATAACCAAGCAGCTTTTGCATCTCCTCTCTCGAACACCGATACCGCCAAAATTTTGCAGCTGATGAAAACTACATGTGGACGGATGCATGGGATTCTTTCATTCAGAGATGCATCGGCCTCCTCCTACGCTTCAAATTCCTGGACCTCGGGATACTGTGCCATCAACGTCGCAACTGGAAGTCTAATTTACCAAGCAAAAGGAGAGCCTGCTCTAGCCAAGACATTGATACCAGACCTTCGTGGATGTCGCGTCCGGTCGCTTTTTGATGCAGAGCTGCAAACCACCTATCTTAGTGTGCACACATCTACATCAGGCCTCGGGATTCAATTACGACCTCACGTTAATGAAACATTCGACTCATGGCTTGCAGCTTTACTATGCTGGCAACCCATTCGCCCGAAAGGGGTTCAGAACAAAATGACCAAGCCTCAGTCTGTTCTCATTGGAGACCGCAGGATACCTGATTGGCGGCGGAACTCCGAGACAGCATCGCAAAAAGACTCCGCCGGAGCTGCTGCTGCCATTATCAAAGTAGGCAAAATGCTTCTTTGGGACAAACCATCTGCCTCAGGTATTCGACCCGCTTCTGCTCGCCGAGTCTCCACATATCGGCAATCAAGGGCTCTTTCCTCCAATTGGCAACATGTCAGCTGTACTCTACAGGAAAATGGATATTTCAAGCTCTTCGCCGAAAATGAGCCTTCCCTAGTGGCGTTCATCCAACTTTCCCAACTATCACGCTGCGCCATCCAACAACTAGACTCATCTGTCCTTGATGACGAGTTTTGTATTGCTATTTATCCGCAGTACACTGCCCACCCCGTCGCCGATCCAGCAATGCGCCCAATCTACCTAGCACTAGAAACCCGCATTCTCTTCGAAGCTTGGTTTGTTCTTCTGCGCGCTTTCACAATTCCTGAGCTTTATGGGCCTGAAATGCCCAACGAAGACGAGGAAGAAGACCCAAACAAGACGCCCGAAGTAGGATCGTCCCCCTCCAAAGGCATGTTTCGTATTGAGAGAATTCTTCACTTGAGAGTGACAGAAGCAAAGCTTTTCCGAACAAGAGAGGAAGACACTCCAAGGACCCGGAAGGCCTCACGATCTCACGGCCATTCAGCTCCCAGTCCTCCCAAGGCCAGTGATTTTTACACGGAGGTTCTCCTAGATGGGGAGATTCGTGCCAAAACAGCCGTCAAATATCGTACCAGCAACCCATTCTGGCGCGAAGATTTCACTTTCAACGATTTGCCTCCTGTTCTTTCGCAAGCCTCTATTTTGGTCAAAAATCTCAATCCAGCACAAAGGGATTGGACCCTCATCGCACATGGCACTTACTCTGGTCAAGAAGTCAATGCCGTAAACATGTTAGATGAAATTGAGGTGTCTACCAATGACTCTATTCTTGGGCGAGTGGATCTGCGCTTGGATGAGCTAGACCCCGGTGTGGGATTGGAGAAGTGGTGGCCGATTTTGGACGACCGTGACCAACCAATGGGAGAGATGTTCATGCGAGCTCAAATGGAAGAGACAGTAGTTTTGATGTCTGAAGAATATGAGCCTATGAAGAAACTGTTGCACAATTTCTCTAATGGTCTAACTGTGCACATGTCTCGAGTCATGTCGTCGGAGTTGACCCAATTGTCCGAGATGCTTCTCAACGTCTTCCAGGTCTCTGGTACCACCGTGGATTGGATCTCAGCCCTGGTCGAGGATGAGATCGATGGTGTTCACAAAGAAACGACAACTAGCCACTTGCGTTACACGACGAGAATTCAGCATAACGATGCGCGAGATACGAGTGGTGGTCACGACCGAAATGTTCTAGTTAGAGATATGGGAAGAACAGCCACTGTGGAAGCGAACTTGCTATTCCGTGGAAATTCACTTTTGACCAAGGCATTGGATCAACACATGCGTCGACTTGGTAAAGAATATCTCGAAGATACGATCGGCGAGCGTTTGCGTGAGATCGATGAGAGTGATCCGGAATGCGAGGTCGACCCATCTAAGGTGCCTCGTGCTGAAGACCTTGATCGCAATTGGCGAAACCTGATCTCCCTAACAACAACTGTGTGGAAGTCCATCGCTGCTTCTTGGAATCGCTGTCCTGCAGAACTGCGACTCATCTTTCGACACGTCAGAGCATGTGCGGAAGACCGCTATGGTGACTTCCTTCGTACTGTGACCTACAGTAGTGTTTCTGGCTTTCTATTTCTGCGGTTCTTTTGTCCGGCTATCCTGAATCCCAAATTGTTCGGACTTCTGAAAGGTAAGCTTTCATGTCTAATCTGGTATTTTCATGTTGAGTCTTTCGCTAATTTACTTGTTGCAGATCACCCTCGGCCTCGCGCCCAGCGCACTTTGACACTAATCGCCAAGGCGCTCCAGGGTCTCGCCAACATGACACATTTTGGCAATAAAGAACCGTGGATGGAGCCCATGAACAAATTCCTTCTTGGCAATCGCGCGGATTTTAAGAAATTCGTCGATGACATCTGTGATATCCCTGCGAATGGTCTATCCACCATCCCCACTCCCTCATATACTACTCCTATTCAAATATTCGGTCGACTACCGGCTATCTCGCGCGAGGGGTTCCCTAGTCTCCCGTTCTTGCTTGACCAAGCCCGTTGCTTTGCCAACTTGGTTCATATTTGGCTGGAAGTAGTCCCCGAGCGACTAAACGAAATAGAAGAGATCGATCCTGCGGTCTCCCAGTTTCATGAATTGGCCCTTCATCTACAGGAACGCACGGAGGATTGCCTCGATGATGCAGAGCAAGCGGAGCGGCCCAATGGCACTTTGGAGATCAAGTGGGAGGAACTTGTCGATTCAATGGAGCGAACTGTGACATTTTATGATGAAAGCTCCAGCAAGCCAACAACCCCAGCGCCAGATTCTAATGCCGGTTCTCTGTCAAACGTAAGCCAACGTGGTTCCATCGGCTTCTTCGCGCCCCGGCCTGCCATTCCTCGACGCTCAACGGACAATACTGTTGAGGATGACGACACCCCGCCTAGTTCATCGTCTGCTACCTGGGACCAATCCCGGATGCCTTTCACGATTCCCCGATGGTCCGATGCGCGTGACAGCACCGGCAGCTCTAAGAACTCATCCACATATTCTCTCGATTTTGCCGAGAGTACCAAGGCTCGTAGGTCCAGCGTCACCAAGGAGACCAGCAGCAAATACCGCTTCTTCGACTTTGTTCCGAACACATCCCGACGGAAGGCCAAGGAACGTGAACAATCCCACCACTCACAGGAGGATCTTAGGAACCAATTCTAATCCTAGATATTCCATGCCTTTGTGCCCCTTATCGGTGCTGTCAACTCTCAACCCCTTTCCAATCTATCATATAAATGTGCTCATGAAGTTCACGCTGCTTCCATTTGGTTTTTTTTTCTTTCCTATCCGTCTTCCTTGATATCCGACGTTTCATCCTTTCTCAATGTCCTCGGCTTGTGTCATGGTGTTGATACCCTTCCCCCTCCCTTGTGTCCTATTTGCCAGTTTTGCCCCTCCTACCTCAACAGCCCCCGACAAAACCCCGCCCAGCCTTGGGAGACCCGATGCTCCCATTAAAAATTACAACGCGATCTAAAACTGGGAATTGGTCACGGTTATACAGAAACAGGCCTTCTAGGCTTTGGATTTACGGGCCGGGGTTCGTTGGGGGACGTCTTCTTCCAGTGTTTTCGCTCTAGCGGACTTACTAGGAGAGATCCAGCATGTACATACTCTTCATATCTCCCCAAATAGACGGATTGGGCTTTTGCCTTTGTCTATTGTAAATTGGTAGACCTCGGTATGCATACCTAGGTATATATTAACACCTGTTGAGATCTGGGATATTTGGGATCGCGGAGATGAGGGCTCCGCTCCAGCTGGTTATTTAGACCTTCCAGCCAGCTTTTTCCCTTGTTCCATTAGCACATATCTCGAAGATAGTATTCATTCATTTTGCCTGTAGTATTTCCCCCCCT
>KZ119272.1:0-11003 GCA_002153405.1 Mycosphaerella populi pn0402
GATTGTTGGCTGGACGGATGTTCGAAGATTCACAATGTCAAGCCGCGGGTTGATGGGGTGTCTGCGGGTGGTGTTCGGCTAGCTGTGTGGACCGTAGCCCTACTGGCATGAGGGCTGTCTGGGTCACGTGTAGAATATATTTGATTACATAAACGCCATAGCTGACACCATATAAATCAGGCGTATAATGATCTCTCGCAGGATCGCGACTATGGAAGAGACATTTATCACATAGTATGAGATTGATGCATTGATTTAATAACATAGGTTATAAAATGACAGTAGCTTTACACAAGCGCTAGTTCTAATGGTACAATTGGTTGCCAAGGTTTTCTCTTGGACTCCCACCCGTTCTTCTGGTTCAGGGTTAGCGAGCCCTCAAGTTCTTCAATAGGTTCTTGGCAATATCCTGTGTCCCCTCCAGAGGCTGCGAAGAGCGTTCACGGGGGTTTCCTGGTTGGCGGGAGCGTGATGGGTTGTTCACGCGGCGGTCCAGTCGAGGGACGACGGAAGCTTCGCGACCGGCAGCTTCGGAGATAGTTGTAGGAACAGGCTTCTTGTAGTCCTCGATGTTGTAAGGTGCCTTAGCGTTGGCAGTAGCTCGGTAAGATGATAGGTTGATCTTGCCATTAGAGTCGATAGCCGCGCGAATAGGAGTGACCCAGTACTTAGCGCCTCCGGGGATAGTAGCATCAAAGAATGTCAAACCTGGGGGCGTTCCTTGGTCCGCGAAGGACATGGCATTGAGATCCTCCACAGCAATACCACCGATACCTGCGACGGCCTTGCTCTGGCGTCCCTTGAAGCGGCCCTTGGGTCGCAGGATACGTGCCTCCACGGGTCGCTGGAAAGCTTGAGGTCCATATCGCGGGTGGTTGTATGTCAAGGCGTGTGATCGCGTGTATGAAAGACCGGCTGATGGATGTGTCTTTGGGGGGCCGCTCACAGCATATTCTGCAGATGAAAGCTGAGTGCCTGGGGATTGATAATACTTCCGACCGATTCGCTCGCTGGGAACGGCGGGAGAGGACGGTAAGTCCAGAAGCTCGAACAAGATAGGGCCCAAAGTAAGTGGGTTCTGACGCAGTGACTTGATATACCGCTGGAACTCTGCATCAGTGGTCTTAGGGGGCTGGAGGGCTTCCAAGTCCTCGCCTCTGTCCTGGGCTTGCTTCCGAACTTCGGCAAGTCGCTTGGCATCGAACTGCTCTCTAAGCTTCTGGAGTAGCTCAGGCTTGCGATTTTTCACTTCTTTCAGATAGGCATCAAACTCTGTACGAGATTGGCCGCTCAGCCAAGGTCCAGCGTGTCTATATTGTCTAGCACCAGGCTCTTCCGAGGCCCGACTGGTGTGTGTGTTGTCGACAAGGGTCTCGAATGGACTTTGATGTCTAGAAACTATGCTGGTCGCGTAATTGATTCGGGAGGGCAGGGATACCGGCATGTGTAGCTCTTGGAATTTCTCGAGGGTCACCGTGTGATCCGCTGCGGACTCGAAGTCCGTGACATGTTCGTAGGTATCGAGCGCTTGAACTCTCACGACCGGACGTGATGACTTTTCCGAAGTTGACTTCGCGGGAAGAGGTCGCTTCAAACCCCAATCTCCCCGCCCAAGGGATTTGGTTGGCGTAACGATAGAAGCTCGGATGGGATGGGGGAGTGTTGCCGTTTCCGATTCGTACACAGCGCGCGACGACGGTGGATCCGTCGGTGGCTGCAAAGCCTGAGGAAGTGCGAATAAGCGGGACTTCCGCAAGAGATTCGCCGTTGGCGACAACCTGGCGGTCGTCATCTTTGTTCAATGGCAGATGCAATAAACAGATGGAATCGCGCGAGAAAAGTTGACTGGGGGTCACGGGCCTTTCCGCTCCGGCCGAGCATAGCGGCCCAAAATGCAGGTCCCTATGCAAGTTGGTCCTTGTGGACTGACTACGAAGAATATCAAGTACTCCTAATATTTTGACTATTCAGGTATAACTCATTCGATGCTATTTTGAAGTGATATCGAATGTCTCAATATCTCATAAATTCTTTTTCTATATACTAACCGTGTGCAAATCAGTTTATCAACAATACAATTCGCCCAATTATTCTTTTCCGGCTCCAAGTTCTAACAGAGAGTCGGCGGTATCCTTGACAGTCTCTTTCAAAGATTTGTACTTGATACCTAGCACTTCCTTCGATCTAGTGTTGTCAAGTTCAAAAGCACCATATGGGAAGTCGTCCTTCGCATCCTCGGAGGGCAGCTTCGAACGCAGTTCTGGGTGGGTCTCCCGAAGAACATCAGCCAGCTGCTTGTTGGAGAAAATGCCCTCGGTGATGAAGAATCTCTTGCCTCCAGCTTCAGGGACCTCAATAGCCTTCACATGTGCCAATGCGAGGTCACGGACATCAACCCAGCCAACCGCACCGGACGGCGGAAGTTGGTCCTTGAATTTACCGCGGATAAGGTCTCGAACCCGTTCATTTGAAGTATTAAGCACCTCGAGAGAGTTGAGGTAGTGGACAACTGGGCCTAGCACCAACGGAGGGTTGATCGTTGCAATGTCGAAATTGGGGCTCTCTGTCTCGACGAATTCCCAAGCTGCCTTTTCAGCGAAGGTCTAACGAAGGCACGAGTTAGAGTCCACTTCAATCACTTTTATTGGGGAAAGCAATTCCATTACCTTACTACCTCTGTAGACTTTAGAATGATCCAAAGCCTCATCCCAGGTAATGGGGTTCCACGAGGATTCGTCATAGACTTTGGGATGGTTGTCGGGGTTCACAATGGCAGCAAAAGATGATGTGATGACGACGCGCTTGACTGAAGGCGCATAAGCCTTAATGGACTTCAATATCCCCGTAGTTCCCTTGATTGCAGGGTCCAGAAAATCCTTCACGGGATCTTGAACATTATAATGGAAAGGCGACGCGGTATGAAGTACATAGTCGAATGGAGGGTTCGATTTCACAGCCTATTGCGAGAAGGTTAGTCTTGTGGCACACATCATGATAGTGTCAAGGTGATTAGAATGTTTACCGCATCAAATGCGCCATCCTGAGAAATATCAGTAACGACAACATAAGAAAGTTTGTCCTTTGGCGTGTTTGGGTGCGCTTCCAGGATGCGTTTGCCCTTTTCCTCGGATCGGACGGTTACCACCGTTTCAAATCTACAGTCCTTTGATCAGCAATCTTGAATCGCAATTTGTGCTAGATAATGCGTACTCATGTTGCAGAAGAACTTCAAGTACATGAGCGGCGATAAAGCCGCTACCACCTGTCAATAAACCTGGTTAGGACTATACTCGCCATGGTTCCATTATTTATTAAGATTCTTCTTACCTGTGAGAAGAACCTTGACCATAGTGGCAATCAGGAAAGGGAAGTTTGGTAGAGCCGATAGATGATTGCTCGCGAAGTTGCGATTGAAAGACGAGGCTTGAGACCAGGGGAAGAGCGGCCTTATATGCTCATACGGCTCATACCCCTCAATCCCGTCATTGATCCACCATGGACTGATCGCCCACTAACAACAAGAACCGCAATCGCCATGGCGATTGCGAAATCACAATTTCTCAAAATAGCCAATAGATTTCATGGGTTGAGATCCATTGCAACCGGCTCTCGGCTCATTTCGATAACTCCATGGCTGTTGAAGCTGCTCCTATGGCGGAACCATGGAGATAACGGAAAACCAGATGCCGCGGTGGGGTTGATGACAATACACTTAGCCAACCAGACCTCTAAAGTTGCTCGTATTGAACCAATCCAAGCCCAGTCCTCTATTTGTGCGGAGGTCGGGGTACTTGCTTGAATTATTGCTCGGCTATAGTGGCAGAAAAAGCCTTGTCTGGAGGTGAAATGCATGTAGTTTAACGTCATCCATGGATAGCTCTGGCCTGGGTCATCTTTCGTAGTTTTTAAAGGGTGGTCATTGACACTAGCCTAGAGCTTGCGAAAATTTAAAGGTCCTACAGCAACCCGCAAGATAGTTTACCGAAAATCTATTCAAATTTACATGTCAGTGGAAGGCCTGCCTAGCTGCAGCGTAGGGCCCAGACTGTTCGAACCGCCTGCACGGATGATTTCCGCCCAAATAAGGCGTTCAGCAGGCTCTAATAGAGTATTAATTTCATGTCCCTGGACGATTGAAGGATTCCAAGGTTGTTAACTTAATACCTAGGTAGGTAGTGTTCAAATTCCAATTCCACGTCTTAAAGCGTTTTAACATTGAACCTTGGAAATTTCGCCCAGGCTTCCAAATATATACCAAAACATGAACCTTGGAAGTACTAGTTCTCTGGTGTGAAACTAGGAAGAGATCGTGAATACGAGCTCACGATTTCCAAACCCAGCACAGCAGATACCTAGGTAGTGGACCAAAAACAAAACAAAAAAGAAACCTGGAAGAAAAAACAGAGACTATACAACAAACTCCCAGGAGTTCTCAAGTCAGGCGGAAACATGGTCTGTGCGTTTGCGGTCTTCAACGTGGAGCCTCACACATGACCCTCCCACTCCAACTTGTCTATCTTCTATGCGCCCTGCGTCTTTGCTCCTAAAGGTCGGCTTCCAATGTCCACCTTGGGGTGCAGCTCGCAATCATGGCGCAAGCAGGTCCTATGACAGACCTGACCCAGCGACTTTTTGGGGAGCTGAAGTCCAAGAATGAGGAGGCCCGCGTCCGAGCTGCCTATGAGCTCTACGACAACGTGCTCTCAGTCTCAAGAGGTACATCCCCACATGACTAGAGGTTACCGCTATAGCGAAAGCTCAACTAATCCCCTTTTCCGCCGATAGACTGGCCATCGGAGAAGTTCGTCGAGTTTTACAACGCCGTCAGCCAACGTATCGCCCAGCTAGTCGTCACCGGAAATGACGCAAATGAAAGAATCGGTGGTCTTTTAGCGCTTGATCGACTAATCGACTTTGACGGTGTCGATGCCGCCCAGAAGACAACACGCTTTGCTAGCTACCTCCGGAGCGCCCTTCGAAGCAATGAGAACGTTGTGCTGGTATATGCTGCCCGGTCGCTAGGTCGCTTGGCTAAACCAGGCGGGGCCCTGACAGCGGAGTTAGTGGAGAGTGAGATACAGTCGGCCCTGGAATGGCTTCAATCTGAACGACAGGAGAGCCGACGATTTGCCGCAGTGCTTGTGATTCGGGAACTGGCCAAGGGATCCCCAACGCTGTTATATGGTTTCGTACCGCAGATCTTTGAACTTGTTTGGGTAGCTCTGCGTGACCCGAAGGTTTTGATCCGGGAAACTGCTGCAGAAGCTGTGGGAGAATGTTTCGAGATCATCGTGGCACGCGATGCTCAGGTCCGACAGTCGTGGTTTGCCCGCATCTATGAGGAAGCATTACTCGGCCTGAAGTCACACAATGTTGACTGGACTCATGGATCTCTCCTCATTCTCAAAGAGCTAATTCTCAAGGGTACCATGTTCATGAACGAGCACTACCGGAATGCCTGCGAGATAGTCATTCGCCTCAAAGACCACCGCGACCCCAAGATCCGTACCCAAGTCGTTCTCACTATTCCCATCCTCGCATCCTACGCCCCTACCGAATTCATAGAAGTTTATTTGCATCGGTTCATGGTCTACCTCCAAGCACAACTGAAGCGAGACAGGGAGAGAGATTCAGCATTTATTGCAATCGGCAAGATCGCCAACGCCGTTGGGCCTGCCATTGCCCAGTACCTGGATGGCATCATCGTCTACATCCGAGAGGGGCTCGCCATGAAAGTGTAAGCTCACAGCCAATGTCTTGTTATATTTTTCTGAATGCTAACCTCAAGATAGTAAAAATAGAGCTGGCGTCAAGGAGGCCCCCATGTTTGAGTGTATCAGTATGCTTTCACTAGCAGTCGGACAAGCGTTGAGCAAATACATGGAGGCTTTACTCGACCCCATCTTCGCTTGCGGGCTTAGTAAATCATTGACACAAGCATTGGTTGATATGGCGCATTACATCCCGCCAATAAAACCTATAATCCAAGAGAAATTGCTCGACATGTTAAGCATCATTCTCTGCGGAACACCTTTTCGACCATTGGGTTGCCCTGAGAACAGATTACCCCCCATTCCCGCATTTGCGAAAGACTTTGCCATTCACGAGTCTCATCCAGATTCTGAGATCGCCTTAGCTCTTCATACACTCGGAAGCTTTGACTTTTCAGGCCACATATTGAATGAATTTGTTCGAGATGTCGCCATAAACTACGTGGAAAATGATAATCCTGAGATTCGAAAGGCTTCAGCTCTCACTTGCTGTCAGTTGTTTGTCCATGATCCAATCATTAACCAAACTAGTGGCCACTCTATCCAAGTTGTTGGCGAAGTTATTGATAAGCTTTTGACCGTTGGAGTTGGTGACCCCGATCCAGAGATTAGGCGGACTGTCTTATGGTCGCTAGATGCTAAATTTGACCGACATCTGGCACGGCCGGAGAACATTCGATGTCTGTTTCTGGCGGTTAATGATGAAGTTTTCGAGGTGAGAGAGGCGGCAATTTGTATGATCGGTCGTCTGTCTAGCGTGAATCCCGCCTATGTGTTTCCGCCACTGCGTAAGCTGCTTGTCAACCTCCTGACTGGGCTGGGATTCGCGAACACGGCTCGTCAAAAAGAAGAAACAGCTCAGCTTATCAGCCTGTTTGTCTCGAATGCTACAAAACTCATCAGGTCATATGTGGACCCTATGGTGACAGCACTCCTGCCCAAGGCCACAGAATCTAATCCTGGCGTGGCTGCCGTGACATTGAAAGCAGTTGGTGAACTAGCCAATGTTGGCGGAGCTGAGATGAGACGTTACTTGACTCAAATAATGCCCATAATATTGGATTCTCTTCAGGACTTGTCTTCCCACACAAAGCGAGAAGCAGCATTGCGGACGCTTGGACAATTAGCAAGCAACTCAGGCTATGTCATCGAGCCGTACATCGAATACCCCCACCTTCTAGATGTCCTCATCAATATCACCAAAACCGAACCGACAGGAACGCTCAGGAATGAGACAATCAAACTTATTGGTGTTCTTGGTGCACTGGACCCATACAAATATCAGCAAATCAGTGATGCCGAGCCTGATGTCCACCACATCAACGAGATACAGAATGTCTCCGACGTAGCCCTAATCATGCAGGGTCTTACTCCGTCCAACGAGGAGTACTACCCCACTGTTGTGATTCACACCCTGTTGCAAAACATACTTCGAGAGAACTCTTTGGTCCAATACCACTCCGCCGTTGTTGATGCTATTGTGACGATTTTCAAGACATTGGGCTTGAAATGTGTGCCGTTCCTTGGTCAGATCATCCCGGGTTTCATCTCAGTCATTCGGAGTTCACCGACTAGCCGCTTGGAGTCTTATTTCAATCAACTGGCCATTCTGGTAAACATCGTACGGCAGCACATTCGTGCTTTTCTGCCCGAGATCATTGATGTTGTTCGTGACTTTTGGGATGCCTCCTACAATGTTCAAGGGACAATCCTATCATTGATAGAGGCCATTGCTAGATCTCTCGAAGGCGAGTTCCGCAAATATTTGGCAGGCTTGGTTCCCTTGATGCTGGACACACTTGAAAAGGATGTTAGCCCCCGTCGCCAACCATCTGAAAAGATTCTTCACGCATTCCTGATCTTTGGATCTAGCGGAGAGGAATACATGCACCTCATAATCCCCTCAATAGTTCGCCTCTTCGACGGAACCCAGAATCCACAGAGCATTCGCAAGTCTGCTATTGATAGCTTGACGAAATTGTCTCGACAAGTGAACGTCTCAGACTTCGCATCTCTGATGGTTCACTCGTTGTCGCGCGTGGTTGCTAGCAATGATCGGGTCCTTCGGCAGGCTGCCCTGGATTGTATTTGCGCCCTCATATTCCAACTTGGCCAAGATTTTACGCACTACATTCACCTTCTGAACAAAGTCATGAAGCAGCATCAGATCAATCACGTCAACTATCAAATCCTTGTGACGAAACTTCAAAAAGGAGATCCTCTTCCGCAGGACCTGAACCCGGAAGAAAACTATGCTTTCCCTACCGATGATACCAATTATGCGGAAATTGGTCAGAAGAAAATGGTGGTAAACCAACAGCATCTTAAGAACGCCTGGGATGCTTCTCAAAAGTCCACCAGGGAAGATTGGCAGGAGTGGATTCGTCGATTCAGCGTGGAGCTCCTGAAGGAGTCTCCCTCGCCGGCGCTGCGAGCATGTGCAAGTTTGGCTGGCGTTTACCAGCCATTAGCAAGGGATTTGTTCAATGCTGCGTTCGTGTCTTGTTGGACTGAGTTGTATGATCAGTACCAAGAGGAATTGGTCAGATCCATTGAGAAAGCACTTACTTCTCCGAACATTTCGCCTGAAATTCTTCAGGTTCTCCTCAACCTCGCTGAATTTATGGAGCACGATGACAAAGCTCTTCCCATCGACATTCGCACGTTAGGTAAATATGCCTACAAGTGTCATGCCTTTGCTAAGGCCCTCCACTACAAGGAGCTTGAGTTCGAACAAGATCAAAACTCAGGTGCGGTCGAAGCTCTGATAACCATAAACAACCAGCTTCAGCAATCCGATGCTGCGATTGGTATTCTGCGTAAGGCACAGGCATACCGAGACGTAGAGCTGAAGGAAACATGGTTTGAAAAGCTCCAGCGATGGGACGAAGCTCTTGCCGCGTATAAGCGACGTGAGAAAACAGACCCAGACTCGTTCGGTATCACCATGGGTAAAATGCGTTGTCTTCACGCACTTGGTGAATGGAAGGTCCTTTCAGATCTCGCTCAAGAGAAATGGAACCAAGCATCATTAGAACATCGCAGAGCGATTGCGCCTCTTGCCTGGGGTCGTCGCCAGTGGGAGCTGATGGATTCATACCTCGGTGTGATGAAGGAACAGTCACCCGATCGGTCTTTCTTCGGTGCTATTCTTGCCATCCATCGCAACCAGTTTGATGAAGCAAACATGTACATCGAAAAAGCCCGCAATGGACTGGACACGGAACTTTCAGCTCTTCTGGGAGAGTCTTATAACCGGGCATATAATGTTGTTGTGCGTGTTCAAATGCTTGCTGAACTCGAAGAGATCATCACATACAAGCAGAATGTTGGTGACCCTGAAAGGCAAGACGCCATGCGTCAGACTTGGAATAAGCGTTTGCTTGGATGTCAGCAGAATGTCGAGGTCTGGCAGCGTATGTTCAAGGTTCGAGCACTTGTCACGGCTCCTCGAGAGAATCTCGACATGTCTATCAAATTCGCCAACCTCTGCAGAAAGTCAAATCGTATGGGCCTTGCAGAACGCTCTTTGGCAGCGCTTGAGACTATCGTGACCGATGCAAATGGAACACGCACGATCGCCCCACCAGAGGTTACTTATGCCCGCTTGAAGTTCAGCTGGGCAAATGGCCACCAGCAAGAATCGTTGGACATGCTGAAAGAATTCACCTCCGGCCTTAGCGATGATCTTGCTAAATACAATTCCGTCCTAGCGTCTCAACCAGATCACCAGCATCATGGAATCAATGGAGTCAACGGCATGGCAGACCCCAGCCACCCCGAAGTTATTGGCCTGCGTGAGCGAATTGGAGATGTGAGTAAGTTCAGAAAACTTCTCGCTAAGAGTTATCTTCGTCTTGGAGAATGGCAGACTGCTCTCCAGCGAGGTGACTGGCGACCAGAGTATGTTCGCGAAGTTCTCAGTGCATACTCTGCAGCTACTCAGTATAACCGCGACTCATACAAGGCCTGGCACTCGTGGGCTCTGGCCAATTTCGAGGTTGTTACCGCGATATCTAACCAAGCCAGTCGGGAGGGAAATCCTGCACCTGTCCCCGCTCACATTGTTGCCGAGCATGTCATTCCTGCTCTCCGTGGCTTCCTTCACTCCATTGCATTATCCTCAACATCCTCATTACAGGACACTTTGAGACTGCTGACGCTGTGGTTCTCACACGGTGGCGACCATGAAGTCAATACCGTTGTGACGGAGGGATTCACCACTGTGAACATCGATACCTGGCTCGCTGTCACTCCACAATTGATCGCACGAATCAACCAACCCAATATCAGAGTTCGTGGATCTGTCCACAGGTTACTTGCCGAAGTCGGCAAGGCACATCCACAAGCCTTAGTCTACCCATTGACAGTTGCGACGAAGTCAAACGTGACACGACGTTCACAGTCTGCGACAAATATCATGGAAAGCATGCGCCAGCACAGTGCCAAGTTGGTGGAACAGGCTGATCTTGTGAGTCACGAGTTGATAAGGGTTGCTGTTCTATGGCATGAACTCTGGCACGAAGGTCTTGAAGAGGCTTCTCGTCTTTACTTTGGTGATCATAACGTAGAAGGCATGTTTGCAACTCTGGCCCCTCTTCATGATATGTTGGACCAGGGTGCAGAAACATTGCGTGAAGTGTCGTTCGCGCAGGCCTTTGGCCGTGACCTCGCAGAGGCTAAGCATTACTGCATGCTTTACCGCACGACTGAGGAGATTGGGGATCTTAATCAAGCTTGGGATCTCTACTACACTGTCTTCCGCAAAATCACCCGCCAACTTCCGCAGTTATCCATTCTTGATCTCAAATATGTGTCACCTCGCCTCAAAGATTGCTCAGATCTGGATCTTGCTGTACCGGGAACCTATCAGAGTGGCCGCCCTGTCATTCGTATCATCAGCTTTGACCCTATCTTACATGTTCTCCAGACGAAGAAGAGACCTCGCCGTATGACGCTCAAGGCTAGCAATGGAAGCTCATACATGTACGCTCTCAAGGGCCATGAGGATATTCGGCAAGATGAGCGTGTCATGCAACTCTTTGGACTGGTCAACACGCTTCTGGATAATGATGGCGAGAGTTTCAAGCGGCATCTGTCTGTCCAGCGCTTCCCGGCTATTCCGTTGTCCCAGAACTCAGGTATTATCGGATGGGTGTGCAACAGCGATACTTTACATGCACTTATCAAGGAGTACCGTGAAAGTCGGCGTATCTTGCTCAACATCGAGCA
>MWPW01001622.1:0-13066 GCA_002153405.1 Mycosphaerella populi pn0402
CCAATGATGGAAAAGTAGCCCAGCATCTTGTAGAGTGGGCGCGATCCGTATTCGCCAGCGAAGGCGAGGGGATCCTCGCCACGCTTGATGGCTGCAAGCTGCTCATTGATTTGAGAGCGCTGAATGAGCGAATATAGAACGTTCAGCACGGAGTAGCAACCCCATGTGTTGGGGTTCTCGCGTAGCACACCTGCCTCTTCCTCATTGGATCCGGTGCGAGCGACTCTGGTGCGGTAGCGGCAGAAAGACTCGAATTGGTAGATAAATTCATCGATAACGTCCCAGGCCCAGTAATACTACATCATCCAAAAGCGACCTGTCAGTTCAAATTGCTCTATAGTTGACCCCGTACAATTTTACCATCACTTTTTCTTTGTTGTTCTTATTCGGACGAGTCAATAGTGAGATGGGGCAAAAAAAAAACCTACCGAGGGAACCTCCAGATCCACGGGACCTTCGGAGTTGAGAATGTAGTGTGGAAGAGACTGCAATAGTTGTCGTAGCTAGCGAACTTGGTCTCGAGAGTGGCTTGGTACTCCAGCGGGGTAGCAGCGGCGGCCAATTGTGCCTGGAGGTCCTGAGCAGCAGAGCCTCCGAGTGAGGTTGTCCGGTCCAGATCACTCAAGCTATCATCGTAATTGACCTGCTCACGGTAGTCATTAACCAGAGCTTCCTCCTCGACATCGGACTCGTCGTTGATGTTGGGGCGCGCATTGGCGCGGTCGTCGTACGACATTTTGGACAGGAGGCAGGTTCCGAAGAGAGGGACGGTATGATTTTTTCTCTGCTTCGATATGCCGTCGAATCAGCAATGACAGGAGGGAGGTGGAGGGTTTGGTGGGGGGACGTCGTCGGCGTGTGGGATTCGGGGCTTTACCAGTCGAATTTTGAGGGTTTTCGCTTGGAGGGTTTGTGCTTATCTTATCTGCACATAACTATGCAGATGACTCACCATGCTTGCATTGACCCATGGACTGACACCTTGGAGATTAGGTGTCATTCAGGTGTCTCTCCTGTGCCCTACTTTGGCGGCCTGAAGCCTGCGTCATTATGGAATAAGATGTGGCAATCCCGAGGACTTGGATTGTTGTGCTAGTTCAGAAACGATATGTGTGCACTTGATACACCATTCATCTGGTACAAGATTCATTGATCTTACCGGGCCGCGGAGACTATTCAACGGCGCTAGCTTGCACCCTACCGGATGCCCTGTATATGAAGGGCCTTTTTCCCCTTGCTAGTTTTTATTCTCTCGTGATTTCAACTTGCTATGAACTACTCGGGAGAGTTTCAACAAGATTTTCTGAAACAACACTATTATACCAAATCTGACGATTTAAGTAGGGACCGGTTACACTAAGATTTGCCATGGCGAGTTGCTCCTTCACATGAACCTCCAAGATTTGTGGAAATGTGCAATCCTGGTACTTGCGAGAGACAAGATGAACGTGAGTAGTTGGACGAGCGCGAGGATTGTCAAGTTTCTAGATTCATGTAGGCCATTAATGTGCACTTGATGTGAGGAGCCACTAGGGGAAGTCTCGCAGCACGATCGGTATGAAATACGGCCACAAGGGACTGCAAATCGACAAAGACTTTGTTGAGGCCCACGGGTCAAGTGGCGTTCTGCCATACCGGCTTAGTACGCACTGTTGTGGTATGAGATGTTGTGTTCCCTTGGGCGAAGGATTGATTAGCACGGAAAAGTATTCCGGACGTGGGCAATAAAGCACGAATGAAGTCTTTCGTTCCCTCCGCAGCCCGACGTGCAAGTCCCGGTGGTCTCTTTACCACTCTTTGCCTTCTTGGACTCCTAATTTGTTTGCCAACGCTGTTATCCTCCGCTCGCAGACTCTGGATTGGTTGGTTTCGAACCCCCCCAGGTCACCTAGCCAATGGTACGTAGTATCAGCCGCCTCCTTCTGAACCATTTTGATTTACCCCATCCAAAAAATACCTTGTTGACTGAATGACTGAAAGCCATAGCCTTGCCCTTCAATGAGTGGCTTGGTGTGGTGTACCCTAGGCTCGAAGCGATATTCCGAAATTTCATTCCCCATTGCCGCCTTCTTCTCCTGCCCCTTGATTTTCATGACTCCTACTCACCAAAGTCTTATTTCGATCGACTATCTGGATGATCCGGACTTTCCAAAATATCAATCAAGTCGCCAGAGAAAGAAATAATACCGCCTTGCACTAGTTTTAACATCTTGTCAACGGCTTGCGAGACTGGTTTGAAACGTCGACTCAAGGCGGCAGCGAAACGACAGAGCTCGGTGAACAAATGCCTTGTCTCGTCAGAACCTTTCTGCTGGTTTATTATACACCACAAGGTTGATTGAACAACCGCGACTAATTGGCTTGGAATATACTTCACGCCACAGGACGATCGGTGGAGGTAAAGGCATTGTGCCATCTCCTCTGCTTGCATGTACCACGTCTGTTTCAGCTGATCGACAAATCCGTTTTGGTCGCGTGAAATAACAAGTTCAATCAACACCATGGAGAGATGAAGGCACTGGATTCTATGGTTCTTGTCAGTGTGAATCTCAGAGGCGACACGTGTGGCGCCAACATGTTTTGACAACGATGATCGACGATGGGCTGCTGGTGAGAGGTTTGGATGGGCGTCTCCTTACCGAGGTACCAGTATCTGAGGAGTTGCTTCGTTCTCTCTCTTTATCTTCGATGCAGAGGGCCATGATCCAAGCCACTTTTGCAAATCCTCATGCAAAAGGCCGATTTCCTCAAAGCGGGCCAGATTGTTCCGTGGCTCTTCGCCTTGAAAGCTTTCGTGAAATCTCATCATAATAAGCGACAAATCAGCCATAGCTTGTCTCACTTGAGGAAGACGCGCAAGTTTGATGGCATTGGGCCCCTGCTTTGGATTTGGATACGGGGACCAGTTGACATCACGATCTCCACCATCGACTATGGCATATGCTGGCAAGGCGAAATCTGCTACTTTCTGAAACTTCATGGATATTTGTCTGGCAGCGTCAGGAGATGCATTTCAAGAGAAAACACTGTCGATAAAAACCTACATGTTCAACCCGAAAAGGCCCCAAGCAGTGATAGCTCGGACTCTTCTCATGTCAGGGGACATGTTCTCCCGCGACGACTCATGTTGTTTTGGTGTCTCAAAGAGACCCAGATCTTGCGCCAACGAGATAGCTTGCTTCAAAATCAGCCATCCTAGACTGACCTTATCCTGGGATGAAGCTCTATCAACATATCAGCCAAAACTCCAGAGGAAAGTGTTCCATAAATACGCACACGCAGCACATCAACAGGAGGCCTTGGATATTTGTTAATGTTGGCTTCCCTTCCTCAGCTTGCCAAAGTCTATCTGCTGCCTGGAAGAAATGTTGACCTCTCGAAAATGGGTCCTCGCCATCAGCAACGACTTCCGGTCGATCAGAGTATGTCTGCGTTGTTAGGATCCATTCTATAACTCATGATTGGCAGATAGGGGCTCCATACACTTGACATGGACAAGATACTGTTGACCAAGAATGGTGAGCAGAATTCCGAGTCAAGCTGTCCTCGCTGCATATGCTCAAGAAATATCCCTTGATCAACAAACTGAGCACATGGATGCTCCCATGTGAAGTATAATGAAATGAGATGTGCTACCAGTTCATCATTGTCCGTAACCATTGTCCATGGCTTTGCTTTTACTTCGAAAAGGGGCACGTCGCAGAGGCTTGAAATACTAACTCTTGCATACGGATCAAGAGTAGGTCGCGACGTGGTCTTCGTCAGCCCTTGATCTGTCAATATTGGCTCCTTTGCTGCAGTCGCTGGACTCTTATCTATCGCCGGTTGGTTCTTTTCCGACCATGGACTCGAAAACTGGACACCGGATTGATGCGTTGTTTTAAACTCTGGCGAGCTTGGCGCATCTGGATCGTTGTCCCCTTCATCTGATATGGATCGGCTGGCAGCCGATAGTGCCATCGAGTCCTTGAATTCAGTGACTTTACAACCTACGGCATCAGCAATTTCTTGTAAGGATCCGTTCTCTCTTATCAAGGCCACGACCGTTTCGACTGCATTCGTTTCGCTGACCCGGATTGTCTGCAGCAAGCAATCTAACAATTCCTTGTAGCTCGTTAGGTTATGAATTGTCCTCTTGACGGCTACTCTGCGGCGCAAGTCTTTCGAAGGGTCAAATTGACAATCGTCCTCGGCGCCAGCACCGAGACAGGCTTTACATGGACCGGGGGCTCCAGAGCACTAATTCAAAGAAAAAGTCCGCCGTTAGCTTTAATTTGTGGAAGGGAATTATATATTGGGTACCTTTCTCTTGGCCGCCTTGCAAGCCAAACACGCCGTCGAGTTCTTCTTGGTCCTGCTCACTGATATTGACGACCGCGGTGTGAATATGCGCGGTGGCCCTGGGGCCAAAGCTGGAAATGCTTTTTGAGAATCATGAGAGCCCATTGTCACTCCCACAAGGTGAACAGTTTTCGGATAGTCAGGCTTCCTCTCCTTCTCTCCTTGGCTAATCGACTGAGAAGCAACCGCCATTCAGCCTCTCATGGGCGATCCAGTACCTTATTCTAAAGCTAGAGTATAACAAAGCTCCTTTATGCGAACGAGGCTAAGACCTTTCTCTCGATTAACAGCCCCTTCTTACGAGGTGCACTCCAAGGGTGTTGGTACTCGGAAGCAAGCACGCACGTGTATGGCTTCGTGTTTTGGTCGGTTTGGAAGGGATCGGGCCAGAATCATTCTCGAGGGCGAACGCCTGACATGGCGATTCGGACGCTAATAAGTGTTTCAGGGATTCAATATTTCAATTGCGAAGGTTGAAAGGGGCGCAATACGGTACTGCATCTTCAGACGAAAGAGTGGGAAAGAAGACGATCAAAATTGAATCAAACTGAGGGGAACACTCTCGCGGATCAAACACGCCAGGGTCCGGTCCCGTCACACAGCCAGGGTGGCCCGGTGGCCCGGTGGGTCAAAGTCGAATAAAGGATGGCGATTGGGAATGGAAAGATCCAGCCAACATCCGTCGTTGGCGGTACGTACGTATGCTGCAGGGAGCTAAAGACTCCCCCCCCCCAACAATCAATAACACGAGGTCAGCTTGGAATCTCGGCTCCGGCGCGGAAGTTTTGCGGAGATCCTGATTCGCCCTAACGTGACTGGCATGGCTTGCAGTGCACAACTGCCAGTTAAAAAACAATATCGAAAGAACCAGGATCAGAGGGCGGAAGAACAAAGAAACACTACGGTTCCAGTGTTTTGCTCCGCTCCTCTCACCATCCAACAACGCTTGGGGTTGCATTTGTGGGTAATCTATGCGTGTGATCTACACGCGCCTTGATTTTCTAGGCCATTACCAGTCTCAACTAATCACAGATGATATATTAACAAGACTCGAAACGTACAACCAGGGAAGTTTGCTTTTCCATGGCTTTTTCGTGCCAGAATATTACGTTGTTATGTTCACTCAATACTGATGGAATATGAATATGGAGTACGGAGGGCTGGGATCAGGACTGAGTTCACGACGGTCATGAGTTCCCAAATTTGAGATGTCTGTTCGCTTTTAACCTCCCCTGTCAAGTAGAACGATTTCGCATCCGTTGTCACTATCAAGGCAGTTCCTCTATGACTAGGTGTCACGTCCCAGCGGCTGAATTGACCCGTGAAGGGAGGTTGAGTCTTTTTCCTTTGCGCGCGCCACATAACGAGTAATTTACAGCTCGTCTTCGGCGAGAACGCATGGGATCTAGCAAGATACAGAATGCGAGCGGTATTTACCGAAGACCCAAACTCTGTTAAATCGGGGAACGTGGGCTGCGTCCCGCTATGTATGTGGCCAGTGGTTGGTTGTCATTGACTATGTCAAAGCGTGGGGTCATGTACAGTTGAAAATGGGATCCAGCTCGGCAAAAACCAGTCTTCATTCAATAGGTTCTGGGTGAATCACGGCCTCGCAAGGAGCAGAAGCTTCATCTGTACTTCGTACAGGGCCGCCAATACCAGGACTTGGTGGCGACAGCCGTGGGAGACCAATTCCGTCGAAGCTAGAAAGGCAAAGGTGCGACGCAAACCCCCCTCTCAACCAAAGTCTTGTAGCGTGTGCCCGCTGATCCAGCTTATCCAGTCATTGATCCTTTGAGATCCGACCCGCAGGTGGTCGATATAATGACTTTTGTTCCGGCAAAGATCATTGGTGCGGGCTATTCATCCGTCCACTCGACGATTTCCCCCCCTGACCCTTGGCATCTGGAGGCGTTATCCCCAGCTGTCTACCTTGCTCACTGCATACTTAAACCACGGTTTTTTTGGTGAGAAGGGGGACATATCCCTGCTATCAATATGCTTCTCCTGTCTCACCATCACCTTTTTTTTTTTCCCTCTCTGCCCCTTGTCTATAACACACGCGCGATTTTTTCGACCTTTCCGCAGCAAACCAATATTTCTGGTTATTATTTGGATCATGCCAATTAAGGTGCAGCCATCAAGTTTGGCTGCGGGAGACGGTTTCTGGGTTGCCTAGCCCCTCCCCATCCCGTTTGGATCTGCTCTCCAATGAACTACCCACGAACGCCAGAAAGAAGTTTGGGGACGCTAGCCGTTCGTGCATCTTCTAATTTAAGGCGGGTTAATGTTGTTTGGTTCGTCACGCCACGAGGCTGATGGAAAATCTCCTAGTCATTCTGGGTGTTACCCCGAGCCAGATCCATGGATGCATATTCCTCAGCATTCTTTTCTCCGCGGAGGGGTATCAGGCTCCAGGATACCTAGGTAGTGTTGCTGAAAAGCCCCACCGCAAATAGTCATTAATACCCTCGGTCCATGCAGGAATATGCATTTAAAGGCATGCACGTGGCAACTATCTACATACTGCTCACCCCCAAGCGTCACTAATCATCTGTGCTTGAAGTCCATCTTCTGTCAAGTCAGGTAAGGTTCTGGTTCGCCAGGCCCTTAGTACGATCCGGGTTACAAATCCTGATTTCTGTTGGAAATCCGGATGTTGGTCGCAGATCGGTCGCTTGCAATGAAAGAAAGCGGAGCGACCATTGATGTTCCAGGCCATGATCAGGGGTGTATCAAATACAGAAGGACTGATTGCTAACATCGGTCTGTGTAATTGGCCCGGAAGAATGAGCCCCGTATGCCCATTGGCTTATACAAGCTGCCGTCCGTCTTGCCCTAAATGTGGTATGAGACTACCTTCCAAGGTTAGCCCCTCGTTTCTCTTCCGCACTGTATATCGAATCCTTACTCCATACCGTATGTGTTGGTCCGTGATCACCTGGAAGGCTTTCCCAAGTGCGATGAT
The DNA here is from genome assembly GCA_002153405.1 of Mycosphaerella populi pn0402. Classification (NCBI taxonomy): domain Eukaryota; kingdom Fungi; phylum Ascomycota; class Dothideomycetes; order Mycosphaerellales; family Mycosphaerellaceae; genus Mycosphaerella; species Mycosphaerella populi. The sequence continues at coordinate 7,310 of MWPW01001622.1, forward strand.
TGGTTATCCCCATACGACCCTTATCTTCCTCACTTCCTATCCTAGTCTCCCCTAATCATCCCTGGTCCACAGCATGTCCTCTCCTTCGTTGCTCACTATGTAGCCCTGTACACCCTGTGCTTAGCCCCAGGCCTTTGGGGGCGAAAGCAAAGCACGGTCGCAGAGCCGCCAAAGGCGGAAGGGATCCAGTAGCATTATCCCAAGGACGGGCATTGCGGCTGTGGCGGTCATCTAAATTTACGTCTCAGATATACTAGTACATTTGGGCAAACTTAATACGTTGACGTATTTCTCTAATTTTCAAGGTTGGTCATAATATCCGATCGCATCTTGTTGTGACTCAGTCGATCCTTGACCTAGCGGGATACATACCTAGGTATGTTTCTCATGCCATGTCAGTGGATTTGTGGAGGCTCTGCCGCCTCTTTCCCAGGTTATTACCTTCTGGGTAAGCAGTGTAGTTAGTCTAATTTAGTTCCTGCCCACGGAGTATGTCGCTTCGGCTCTATCTGCTCTAGAGATTAGACTCTTGCCAATTGGGAGCAGTATGCCATTCCATTGATGATATCTCTGTAATCAGAGATTCACATGCCTTTCTTAGGCCTTGATTTCCATAACCGTAAAGTCAATTCGAACCCTCAGTACCCCACGATGCAAAAAAGTCAATGCCCGAGAAGGAAATATCCATTCTGCGTCGCCGACACAAAACTTATTTGCGAGAAGGAAAACCCCTGTCTCTACAATGGATTTTCAAATCACTGCAGTGTGGATTGAGGAAAAGGCTATTTGATCAGCTAAACGTTATCTTGAAAGAAGATCGAGAAAAAGGGGTACTCACCTCACTCCCCATGACGGGTGCTTTTTCTCATTCGTATGGCGATCCATGAGAGGGTTTAACGTAGGTTCACGCTTCTGATGAATGCTTTGAGTGACAGGAAACTATGTTATCAAGTGATAGACGGAAAACCTGTGGGAAAAGAAGGTAGAAAAAAGAAATACCTAGGTATGATGCTGAAAGAGCTCAAGTCGTCCGGGAAACTTGTTATGGGCGTGCTAGGGGTAACAACTCCCGAAGGCCATATGTGGGTGAATTTGAGACATCCAAGGGAGAATAATCAGAAAAAGAAGAAGAGAAACAAAACAGGTAGGTGGTCTAAATAGCAAGCTGAACCGGTATACATATTGAAACAGAGGTAGTGCACGTCGCGTAGTCTCGTCAGGAGACCGAGTCGAAGAGATGAATGGAAGAGACCAAACACAAACCACAGTCAAGGTCGTAGCGCATCTGCAAGGCCGCCTAAACTCCCATACTGTAGACTATAATAACGAACCTGACGAACGGCAACTTTCGGGGGTTGTTGAATTCCCTGATGCTAGCTATTGACCCTATTTACATGTCTCTGCACCGATGACTAATACACTAAAGATAAAATGCGGACGAACCCCCACTACAATATGTATGTCGGTTCTCACCCAGCTTGGCTTGAGGACAGTTTACCCAGGGTAGGTAGAAAGGAAGATGCCTTTTGGGTCAAGCTCATCGAGGCGCTACACATACATTCCCTTAGCAAACTTCTTCCAATATGCGCATCGAAAAGCAGCATTATACCACTCATGTACCACTCATGTACCTCGCATTACATAATAAACAATGGAAGGCCTGCATGGTTCACTGGTGGGCAGGAATCCTGCTGCGCGGCTATTGTCGGCATTGCGCTAATGCGTCCTGCAGATCGATAACGGCCTTGGTCTACTCCCGTAGTTGTCAGGATGTCATTGACAGGGCGCGTTTTAGCTCAAGAAAGTAGGATGACAAGCCCAGCTGCGGCTTAATTCGGCATTAGGCGATGTATACCAGCTTGATTGGATTAATTGTTATGGCTTGTAGCAGGAATGCTGGGGGTGAAACCAACCACCAAAAAAGTTGCCCCTCGGCAAAAATATTTTTCTCCCGATGGCCCAGGGTTAAGCGCGCCTCGCATCATAAACTCGTATCTTGAACATTTTTTTTCATCCATTGTTCTCTTAGAAAATCCAAACTGCTTTCCATTGAGCCCATTCAGAGTTATCATCTTGTACCCCATACTCCGAGGAATTACTTTTTTCACCAGGAATTGATCGACCCACTTAGTGACTCACAAAGACTTTAAACACCATCCTCCTTTCCGGCTTGTGCAATTCCTACACTTGCAGACTGCATTATCGTTATCATTATGGGGTCAATTGGAACGCATGTGGCTGAGCTCGATGCCTCCAGCTTCAATGTTACTCGTTCCACATCCTTGCGGAAGGTTCCTCTGCCCGGCTCTCCAGAAGAGATGAGCCACTCCCATTGCACCGACCACATGGTTACAGTTCGATGGACTGCTGCAAATGGCTGGGAGACCCCCGAGGTGAAGCCTTACCAGAACCTCTCTATCCCCCCAACCGCCTCGGTGCTTCACTATGCAACCGAATGCTTCGAGGGGATGAAGGTGTACCGCGGGTACGATGGCAAGCTACGATTATTCCGCCCAGATCTCAATGGCCAGCGTCTTAGCAATAGCTCTCAGCGCTCTTCACTGCCTGGATTCAACCATGAAGAGCTGAAGAAGCTGGTTGCAAAGCTCATGCAGGTCGACGGCGCCCGTAAGTTTGATCAGATTGGCCCTCGCCCACCTATAGATACGAGAACCTTGGAATTTTAACAATCATTAGGCTGGCTTCCCAAAGAGCGACCCGGCTCATACCTTTACATTCGTCCAACAGTCATTGGCAACGGCCCTCATCTTGGTGTTCAGGTCCCTAAAGAGGCCCTCCTTTTCATCATTGCGGTCCCTTGGCCCGATGTCGCCAAGAACAAAAAGTCTGGCCTTCGACTTTTTGCTTCTAACCCTGACACTATCAGAGCATGGCCTGGTGGTTTCGGCTATGCCAAGCTTGGTGCGAATTATGGCCCGTCCCTCCAGGCACATGGCAAAGCCCAGGCTATGGGCTTCGACCAGATCCTGTGGCTATTTGGCGAGGATCGACAGGTTACCGAGGCAGGCGCGAGTAACTTTTTTATCATTTGGAAAAACAAAGACACTGGAAAGTTGGAGCTTGTCACTGCTCCGTTGGAGAATCAGCTGATTCTGCCTGGTGTTACTCGGCGAAGCGTTTTGGAGTTGGTCAATGACAGATTGTCAAAGGAGTCCGTGGGCAACCTGGCGCCTTTGCAGATTGTTGAGCGGGCTTTTACTATTGGAGAGATCGAAGAGGCAGCTCAAGAAGGACGTGTTTTAGAATCTTTCGTGTCCGGGACTGCGGTAAGTTGGAATCGTCTCTGTAAGCCGAGCTTCAAGCTGACAATTCTTCATAGTACTTCATCACTCCTGTCGATTCGATCCATAATAATGGTACTGATATCAGCACCTTGCCCGCTGGGGGTGAAGCGCCTGGCTATGCTGCTTTGATCAAGTCATGGCTGTCGGGTATCATGTTTGGCAAGGAATCGCATGATTGGGCATACGTTGTTGAAAATGAAGAGAGCTAAAAGGATCGGCAATTGGATCACTTGGATCTTCGGTTGCAAATCGCCGGCAGTCAAATTTTGTTCCAAGTTTGTGTTTGGGTTTTTAGAATAAAAATGTTCGAGTGGTAGTCAAATAGAGAAACTTTGGTCAATATTGCATTTAGCTGTTAGTTGCGTGTGCAAAGTAATTTCGCCTAACGCTCATGAAACTAACAGGGAAAAGCATATCGTTTCCAATGATCATATTGTGCCACTTTCTGAGTCGACAACCACGGGTGCATACTCTCCAGTCTCGTCATCTTCATCATTGTCCTCCAGATCCATTTCAACCTCTTCGCCATCCTCCAGCTGGATCATCCCTCTTTTGAGTATGATTTCTCGTTTCAAATCCCAGGAAAATTCCTCTTTGACCCATAATTCTAGTTTGGCGAATTCTTCTTTCACCATAGATTTGGCGTCCTTCGCTAGTACCAGATCCACCGACCGTCGAAATTTCATCAGAAGATCGCGTAAGAAAGCACCGCCCTCATCCCCATCAATTTCGAACAACCCGCCTTCAACATCGTCACATCTTTGTAATTGTCTTAGGAGTAAATGGAGGAAATGACTGATGAGCTTTTCTCGATCTAAGATCGCTTGACGGGAAGTGAGTATGAGTTCTAACAATCGTTTCCATTGTTGAAGACAAGAGAAATTCATCATCGTCAAGACCATAAGGAATGTGAATTGTATCTCTCCAAGCAGTTGCGACTCTCCCGTATGATCATCAGTGATTGTCTCGCCGGAGACCTGAGTCGAGTACCGCGAAATCAGATCACCCAGAGCCCAAGATCGGTCTTGAGCAGCGTCTGTCCTCTCCCGCCCGATTGCACCTTCTCGCCAGGTCCGCTTGAGGTCGATTGGTAGAAATCCAAATTCTCTCTCCTGTTCACCAATAACCGCAGGAACTCCATCGGGACCGACAGTCGGAGTATCAAGGCCGGGTATATGATCTGCATCACGACTAGCTGTACTTGCGGAGGTGACCATCCACCGTGGGTGGCCATCAGTGTCGTAATTTGGATCCCCCACGATACGAGATAGTAGCTGAGGAGACATGCTGTTCGTAAGCTGCTCCCAGTCCTTGCGGCCTTGCTCTTCTGCCTCTTCATCTTCTTCCACTTGAGCAGCCCCCGCCTGTTCTGATCCTGGCCGATTCGCCAATAGCGATGCAGACACCCGACTTCGATAGCGGAATAATCCACCTCGCTGCCAGATTGAGCTAAGGTTGGCTTTGTGGCGCATTGTTTCTTGGCGGTCTGCATCGATGTTTTCTCTTAATGTGGCTAGTGACTCGGTTTCTGGATTCCATTTCCAGATGTATATATCGGGGCCTGGTCCTGATGGTTTTGCTTGAACAAGCGCGGCGTTACTGTGCTCAAGGCCCGCAGCGCTGATATCCCCTATATAGAACCACGCGCCCGATCGCAGAGAGAGACTCTCTGTTGTACCGCTGTAGAGAAAGTGCCATCCGTTTGGTAGATCTTTGATTCCGTGGAAATTGGCGGTTGAGGTGAAAGTAATGAGGTCGATACCGATCAAGGTCTTAGGAGGAAGCTCCGGAAGAAGAATCGTCGGCGAGGGGTGTGCAGAGAGAGACATCCTGCTGGAGTGAGTAGAACCAACACCCTGCAGGCGAGCAGTGGTTCTGTGAGTTACTCGTTCCGAGGCTGGAAGGTCTGAAACTTTATCGATTTGGCGCGTTATGGAGGTGGGGAGGTGGTGCTGACGTCAACCTCGATGGAGGAGTCGGAGTCGGAGTAGACAGTAGGAGGGATTGGAAGGAAAACTTGATTTAGAGCAAAGGATATCCAGCTGCCTCTAGTCGCCCTCCAGGAGAGAACGCAAGTTTGTGGTCGGTGTTGAAATCACGGACTTAGGATTTTTTTCATCCGCCCCGCGCGATAACTCCCCGCACATCTATAGATAACCAGGATGACATAGACCTCCTCGAGCCACAATTATTAACTACTACAAAGGCATACAGCTTGATAATTTGTTGAAAAGTATTATTGAGGAACCCAGAAATGGCCAATTGATTTAGTTGTCAATAACGACCTATCCCAATAGCTAAGACCGAGTATAAAAAACTTTTCAGGGTATGAAAAAAATTGAAGACCAGGCAATAAGGGCCGTTCTTCTCGTTTATTCCATCCACAAATGCAGGTAGAGCCCGCAGATAGCCTCCAATCCAGCCACGCGCGCAAGTCGTAGTCGGATACAGA
>MWPW01001623.1:0-22223 GCA_002153405.1 Mycosphaerella populi pn0402
CCATACGCAGTATATACATGTCAGCCAAGACCACCGGCTGCGTAGTATGCAGTGATGTCAGAGGGCCCCTTGACAACGCACCTTCCAATGTATACCTAGGTAGCGCGATATTCTTCGTCTTAAACGTGCAGCTACAAGGCCGTCGTGGATTTGTGATTTGCCTAGGAACGTCCATGCATGTCGTAGCCGCTGGGCAGTGGAGGCTGAGTGTAAAGGTGTAAAGGCCAATTTTAATGGTTGCCAGGTGCAACACAACCACATGAACTCGACTTGTTCTCCGCAACCCACCTCCGACTTCCACCGCGCCACACTTCTTTCATATCGCTGGCGCATACTCCCTACACACCTATCCTTGGCTGTCTCGAGTGAAAAGCTGCAATACCTCGACCATGCCACCTCGCCGCCGTGGAACTGCCCCAGCGCAGTCTACTCTCGCTTTCGGTACCCAGTCCCGAGTCACGAAGCCCTCAACCACCCCAACCAATCTCAACAAGACCAAAAGCCCTGATTCATCCGTCGCCTTGCGGTCGAACAAGCCTTCATCCGGTACTCCTGAGCCCCAACAGCTCCTTGCACGCGCAGAACCCGCCCCTCACGTTGCAGACCTAGCAGTTCGACAGCAAGCAAGTGCGGAGCATCATGAGCCCTCGTCGGCGGAAGATAAGAGGGCATTAGAGCTGAGTTTCAAGGACATTCAGCGCTATTGGAGAAACGAAGAACAAACCCGCAAGGCCCCACGAGGTGAGAGATGTGCATACGTTATGAGCTCGCATGGACAGCATTGACGATCAGAACAGTCCACCAACAGCATCTGAATCTGGAAGAAAAGATTCTCCGTCACTTCGATTTGTCTAGTCAATACGGGGTATGTGAAACTCGCAACACCCGTTCACTCCCCTCTCCTGGGCGAACACTCACTGATCTCGCCTAAAAGCCTTGCGTAGGGATTCCTCGAATTAAGCGCTGGCGACGTGCGAATAAGCTGAAACTCAACCCTCCTCTTGAAGTGCTTTATATCCTCCTGAATGGGGAGAATCTGCAAGAGCAAGCGCATATGGATACTTTGCTCTCGTAAAACCCAGTTCCATCGCACGAGATTTGGGGTCAGTATTGTACAGCTAGTTCCGATATTCAAATTGGTTGAATAGATGCAGGTATTCAGCGGGCTGTTTGCTTCCGGCTTACCTCTCTAAAAATCCCATACGCGTCATTCACATCAGTACTGATTCTAAAGCTCACCTTACAATTTTTCCCCGAGCAGAGGGGCCATGCTACATCATCTACCAGAATTACTTTTGAGGCTGTGCCCTGCGCTTTAAACCTTCAGTCTCGCGTCGTGCCACAGGACTTCATTCTGTCGAGAAACCCATATTCATGTCCGCGAAATTCATCCGACTCGGCAAAGATCCCAGAGATCATGAAAGCGCACGCGCAAATTCTTGGCATGCCGTGGTTTTTATTTTTATTTTTTTTATCCATTATCTCACTGAGGGTCGGCTGGATAGATGCTGACGGATCCCACTGCCCCCATTCCAGTTTAGGTTGTATGTCACAAGCCATTTTCAACCTGGGCATAGGCATTGGGCCTTGGAATGGGGTTATGAATTTTGATATTAGCTTTCTGTGCAACGTTGAACTTGTGAATGTATTTATAGCATTGCCTGAAGGATCGGAATCGGGTCATTGGCCTATTTCTAGAGGCAGGAGTGGGCCGATGGTACTTCTGAACCCTTCCCATTCCGCACGCCGACCAAGCCTTCATAATGACAAAGTGCTTGATTTGAATGCTGAAGCCTCGTTTGGACAACAGGGCCCATCGTCTTCCTATACACCACGTATGGCGTAAACTATAGCCATCGGCGGTCTGGCAAACTTTGCTTTGCCCCGAAGTGCTTTAGACTGGGCTTTCATTCCGCATGTAGAGTTTCATATCCGAGCATAGAGGTGCATGTGCTACATTACCTTGGGGTGCGTGTGGCAGTTATGTCCTATAGCAAGATTTGGTTGGCACAGATGAATACAGTTTGCTGGAGAAAGAGATTAAGGTTCATACACTCCAGCATCCAGTGTTACTCATCGCTCAGGGGCGCCATGCTACTTTGACTGATTTGATTTGGCAACACGAGCCTTCTACGTCGCCAGGGGCATAAGGAAATGGAATCTGGCCTTAGCATACTTTTGCGTCCAGTGTCCCGCCAAGCCCTTTGAGTATTTGCTGTTCCAGTGGCACAAATGCTCTTAAACATCTAGAGATTTTTTTTTTTTTTTTCGAAAGGCCCAGGGTGGACCTGTAGCAGTTGTGCAAAGAGTCAAGGAACCCCTGTCTGTGACCAAATTGCATCCGAGTCAATCCCCAATTCGATTTGCTGTCTCGGTCTACTCTACCGTATTAGAAGGCTGATGCATGTGACGTTGCTATATCGTAGTACCACCATATAGAGGTATAAAATTGTGGGATACGAGACATGCTAGTCCTGAGCTCTATAAATTATCCTTTCGTCCCCTTGAGTTCAGTCACTATCGTTGCATTTCATTCGTTACTTTTCAATCTGTCGCTTCGAAGTCTGCCTTTCAGCTCGCTAACTATTCTTCCCAATCACAACTATGAAGCTCTGTAGTATTCTGAGTACACTGGGTATCGCGGACCTGGCGTGTGCTCAACTTCCTAGCATTCCAGCGTGCTCAGTATGAAAAGTGATACTTGGTGTCTCGAAATTTACTTGGCTAACAGCAAAACACAAAGATTAATTGTTTTTTATCCGCCTTGACTAGTGACGGGTGTTCTTCTCTTACCGATTTTGCATGTCACTGCCAGAAGACCCAGTTAGTCACCGACATCAGCCCTTGTGTTCAGCAGGCATGTGCAGCCTCTGACCAAGCTCGTATGTACTGAAACGAATATCATTCAAAGTTCTTCCCCCCCGCTGACGCTATATGGGCAGGGGTGTCGAGCGTTGTGGTCTCCGAATGCTCAGCTGTCGGTCATCCTATCTCCCTCCCTCCGGCGAACCCACCAACATCAGAAGGCCATTCTATTACTACCGATAACCCTTCCCCAGAGCCAACAACAATTAAGTCTAAACCAACCTCTAGCACCGGAACTGGCACAGAAACCTGCAGTCAATCCGGCTCTGTGGCACCTTCAACAGAAATTGAGTCACCAACTGTTACCTCTAAGCCTAAACCAGGCCCTGGGTCAACTTCTAGACCGGCAGGTTATTCTACTCCATTGCCAACTAGAACCGGCGGTGGGGGCCCAAATAGCTCTTGTGGCAGTGGTGAATGCGGCGAGCCGGCAAAGTCTGGTGCCTCGGGTGCCAAACCCTCATCGACTTATAATGCCGCTGAGAGCCTTAAAGGGGATATGGTTGGTCTAGCGGCTGCAGCTGCAGTTGCTGCTTATGTCCTATGAGGATATTGCTTTTTTTTTTTCTTTTTAACCCAAGTGGACAAGAGCTATATGTGGATGAGCATTCGTATTTTTGCCAGCAAATTCTCGCATCGTGGGTCAACTTATACGCACGAAAATCAAGGAATATAATGATTATTGAATATATGCAATTGGAAAAACTATAGAAATCGGTGGCCATGCCGCCCATGAGTCGGTCCATGGGATCTTAGCAGATAATTCATGATTCAAGCCATGACTTGTATTTGCTCATCTGCAAAAGATTTTGGTAAGTGGTCATGAGTTAATTTTCAGTGAGCAAACGACCTACAAGCCCATCTAGTAGTCCACTTACATTGTGCCCAACAAGACAGATAGTCGCATCTAAATGTGACAAACAATCTCAGATAATGCAGACCATATTCCAAGAATATTCCCTCCGACTTCCAGGGTTGACTGATCACACAGTGACACCAGCCCTATTCGCAGGAACTCTAGTCTAAGTGCCAACAAACCATGGAACTTGATCGTCCCTTTTATCTCTTGAGTCCTCACATATCGGCAAGGCTACTCTAGTTGTCAATTGTGAACTTAGGACTGGTCAGGCAGTTGCCGGATTAGGCTTAGTATCCATTATTTATTTCTTACGTCGTCTATTAAGGACACGCCCTTTTCTATCTCGGAGATCTTCCAAGGTTCTTCTCTCTAGTCTTGTTATCTCTAGTATTGAGAGGGGGCGGGAGTTTATATAAATTTATACCTAGGTAGCTTTACAGCTCTATTGAATTGCCTCACTAACACATCCAAAAGTTACATTCGAAACTGGTTGCCATGTTCTACACAGACGAGCTGGAACTCTATGTGAGACACTCTAAGCTGAACACAGTCCGTGCTAATCCAGGGCCTATTCTGGCTGAAGTTACAAAGTAGGTTTCTCTCAGAGCATCTTCACAGGGAAGATGAGTTACACGTACGAAAACCAAAGACTGTCGATGTAGGGTTGCTGATTGAAATATATTTTGGTGGATCGCAAACCCAAGTAAACTACTAAATATATGGTACCTAGGTATGGGTGTTTTACCCAAAGCAGAATGAAACAAAAATAACACGGCCTCATTGAGGCAAAAACGCCGATCTTCCGCTCATTCAACGTATAAATAACTATTTGCCAAAGACTCACGTTAAGTTGACCTGTCGCATACACATCGCTGCGTGGAATCTTTAATAATATTTTCCATCAAGAAGGGGGGGTGGTACCATTCGTTATTTGAACGAGGTCAAGGTTAGGCTACTTGCACATGGTTCTTGTAGAAATAACAATGCAATTTTCCATTTCTTTCCAGGGGAGCAAAGGCCTATCCACACAAACTTGAATAGAAAAGCCCCGGATTATTTTAGCTAATTTTAGAACGATGGCCTTACCCTTTGTGTTAACAGCCGATGCTTTTTTCAACGCTACAGATAAAGACCTTGGCCCTTCAGAATTCTTTGTGCTTCGCATCCATGGATGAATGGGCGGAAATCGTGTCATTATTTTCGCTGGACTCAAATATACCAATGATAAAGTACAATTACGCCTACTAAAGAGCTCCTCAAGCTAATTCCAGCCACAGGAGCCAGCCAAAAGCAGCCCATAAAAGTCCTCTAACATCGTTTCTCACTGCCGATGCAAACACCGGGGTAGTACTCGAGCCTGGCTGCGAGCCAGACGACTGCGCTGAAGAAGCCGAGCTAATACTAGGTGTCTGGCCGCCACTTGATGTCTGGCCAGTACCAGACGAAGAAGGATTCGTCTGTGTTACCGTGACAGCTGTAGACGTCAATTCTGTCCCCGAGACAGATGACTGAGAAGCCACAGACGGCGTAGTTTCTGCAGTCTCGGTAGCAGTGACCACACTGGAGGTGCTGGATGGCTCTGGCTGTGGTGATGGTGCTGATGTCGCCGGTACAAGCCCTCCAGTGAGGGGAGTGACAGCATACGGAGGATCAAACAGACCGAAGTTTCCACATGCATTACATGGCGACGCCCAGGCCTTCACACGCTCTGGTGCTACTAGTACTGGGTCGCATCGGCCATCGGGGGCGGCCGTGGCAATCTCAGAGGGAGCTTCGGATTGAGGACAGTCTGTTCCGAGATCGCTCAACGAGAGTTGCCGTGTGTTGGACGCATATGGGACTATTGTAGAGACTTCGTCTAAGTCGAGAGGGAAGATAACGCTGGTTCCAGAAGGGCCGGTGCGACCGGCGGTATTATAGCCATAGATAGTATTTACGACCATGTACACCGACGGTGAAGTGCTTTGAATAAGATCTCGGGTTAGAATTTCTTGATCAGAGAACGAGAAGCGGTAAAGAATGTAATCAAATTGGAGGCACTTACAAGACATAGTCCAAATGCGCATCGGAGTAGGTAGAAGGATAGCTGTATGACCCATTCGTTGGCCAGTAGAATAGATTGACGGTCCCAGCAGATCTGTGAAATAGCATGAGCATCGGTCGCAAATATTATCCTTCAATTGAAGATATGGGAGCTCACATGGTACATGTTGTCGGGCAGGGGTTTGGCGGAGGTGTTATGGTTGTTGACGGCACATAAGTCACGCTTGGCACGTTTGACGTGACTGTTGTAGAAATCGGTATGGTTTCCGAAAATGTAGATGTGAAATCTGAAGTTTTAGGAGGATTGGGCACGATAATGGTTCTTGTACGTGGCCAAGTAGTGTTGCTTGAGCCATAACACCCGATGGACGTGAACGTCGAAGGAGGCTCCGGTCGAACTAGAGTCAGAGTGGTGGTACTCGCAACAATGCTGTCGCCATAGATCGTAGTTGAGGTAGGCGAAGGCAAGATCTCTTCAGATTCAATGATAGTCAACGAATTCTTGACAGAGGTAGAGTACAGCGGGGAATTGAGAGTATCAGTAGCTGGGCTGCGTTAGTTTTTAGGGTTCGATATCCATGGATGCCAGTGGTTCACATACCAGAGCCCATGACGGCATCTATACCAGTCACGTACAGTGCAATCGCACTCCACAGCTTCGAAAACAACAACATTAGGGATTTGGGTGTAGAACTCCACTAGTAGAGCAAAATATGACAATTTAGTACAGATAGGAACTCGAAACCCCAGAAGGCGCTCAATAAATACGGAAATCGCTATATAAGAAAAATAAAATAACCGGAAACGAGGCTTAGCTGATAAAAATAAACAACACTAAAATATCATTTAGAAGAAACAGGGAGTTCTCAATAATTCGCGTCTCAGTATGACTGCTTTTCGATGTCATGACTTCCAACTTTCTACGGAGGCTTTACTGCGAAGGGTAAAGATAGCCATCGCTGCCAGCTGTCCAAGCGAAGTGGTGAAGATACATCTAGAGTACCAAAACGGGAAGATCAGCTCCGCATTATCTTAAAATCTTGGAAACCAGCTCCTGATTAGCTCATAACAGGCATTGGGGGCGCTGTTTCGCCACTCAATCCTGTTTTCACGCTGGTCTGTTGGCGGGCGGCCCGAGCTCCCCACCGTTAAACTCTGTCACGACGTAGCAAAGAACGACAGAAGTTAGCTTGTGGCTGATCTTGTGCCATGACAGTTCTCGCACGGCTCTATTGGGGGGTTTTCTCCCGTGGCAAAAGTCGGTCGCAAAACTAGCCACATGATTACATAGCGGCCTTGAGATGGGAGATGAGACTTCGTTGTTTCCAATGTCTCCATTGCTAGATGACAATTGTACCGCCTTTCTCTCCAAATGCTCGTGATATTATGGTTTGCATTGCTTCTGTGTATGGAGAGATGCCGAGCATCTTCCATCACAGAACGCTCCTCGCCCTCGGCACTGGTCATATCTCCCAGCGAGTATTTGTAAGTTCCAGGCGCAACGATCTAAAGGCTGAATGAATGGACCGGAGCATTCTAATTCTAAGTTTCATCTAGCGAGGGAAATGATGGGCCCTGGAGTAGCTTTTACCTCCCTGTTGGGACCACTGAGCAGTCAGTCCGAGTGCTTGTATCAACAGCTGCTTCTGAGTCGATGGTCGTCTTGTCTGACTATGGCTGCTCCGCGTCCGTATTCAGTACAATTCCTTCGAATTGCGCAGTCTCCAGAGGTACGCTCTTCGACAAAAACCAATCTTCCAGTTGGTCTGAGCTAGGCCTCTTTGGAATCAACAGCGACGGGGTTGGCCTCGAAGCCAACTTAGGTTATTCTGAAAGGGCCGACTATGGTCTGGATACATTGGGTGTCGGTCTCACAGGGCCAAGATTGGCAAATCAAACAGTTGCCGGGATTGCAGCCCCCGACCCATTCTATCTGTAAGAGTGCTTTTTGTAATCTCGTCAATCTCACAGATCTGGTGCTAAGTGATAATCTATCAGGGGTATCTTTGGACTTAGCCCACAGCCTTTAAACTTCAGTTCGTTAGGTAACTTCTCATCGCCTTCGTATTTCACGAGTCTAAAAGATCAGGGAGTCATTCCCAGTCTTACCTGGAGTTATACTGCTGGTGCAAAATACCGTAAGACCATGGTGATAACTCCTGACTGTGCAATTGAGATACTGATTTCGCAATTTTACCTCTATAGGTCTGAAAGAAGTCTATGGACAACTCATCTTTTCCGGCTACGATACCTCACGCTTTACCTCAAACTCGGTGTCTTTCACTATGGCAGACGATATAACGCGGGACCTTGTTGTTTACGTTCAATCTATAAGCTATAGTGGATCAACCTCAGCGACATTGCTCTCGGATCCTATCTCGATCTTCATCGATTCAACAGATCCGAATCTATGGCTTCCCGACAGCGTATGCACCGCGTTTGAAGATGCATTCGGGCTTACACTTGATAATGAAACGAATCTTTATTTGGTCAACGAGACTCACAACACGGAATTGCTCAACTCGAATGCGCAAGTGACATTCCGGTTATCCGATGTGTCCTCGGGGGGAGATGCTGTAATAATAACTCTCCCGTACGACGCTTTTGCGTTAACAGCGGAAAATCCATTGGTTGATAATAGCAGCTATTACTTCCCGTTGAAGCGCGCTACCAATTCGACGCAGTACACACTGGGTCGAGTGTTTTTACAAGAAGCGTGAGCCATGTCATCAGCATCTTGAAATAACAATGTAGTTGCTAATATAAGTATAGTTATCTATCGGCCGATTATGAACGCGGTGTGTTTAATGTATCGGCATGTGCGTGGAACGAGGGCGCGGCTGAGAACATTGTAACCGTCGCGTCGAAGGATTCGGCCACTTCAAGTTTGGACGGTGATTCGGGAGCTTCGAATTTATCGTCGCTCAGTCGTGGCGCTGTAGCTGGTATTGCGATTGGAGCTGTCGTCGGCTTCTTACTCCTAGTCGCTGTCATTTTCTTCCTCATTCGGCGCCAACGCCAGAAATCAGCATACAAGGCAACACCACCGGAAACAGATTTCTCTGTCCTCTCAGGGCCTCTACATAATTCTTTCCCCCCAGAGCCATCATCAAACGAACATGCACCGCCAGAAGGCATTTACTGGTCACCCGATACATTGAGAAGAAGCCAGGCGGAGACCTATAACGGGGGAAGTAGTGGGGACGGTGTTCATAATGAGAATAGTGCTGATGAGCGGGGATTGGAGCTGGACAGCCAAGGAATACAGGTAAAGCCCGTGTTTCACGAGCTGGGGGGACGAGAGGTCGAAAAGATAAACCCATCATTGGGGTATGGGGTAAGTTGAGCACTTACCTGCCACTGTATAGTACAATTCTTATGTTCCTAAGCTTAGGAAAACTTAATACCTAAATAATGAAACAGCGGCAGTGCACGTAGCGTAGTATTTTCAGGAGACCGAGGCGAGGAGACAAATAGAAGAGACTAAATACGAACCCAAGTCGAGGCTGTAGTGCGTTTGTACAAGACAAGGATGTTGATCGAAGAGACATCGAAAAAGGCACTACATCCCTACGAACGCCTACCTAAGGCGTATTTGTCAATCGTGGTCCAGATACACTCTGGACAAATCGGCCTGAACTACTTAGGTATCCTCTCTTCAAGATCAACATGGTCGACTCGAGCGAACGTGCCTGCGGCGAGGGGTCTAAGAATTTACCTTATATACTCCTGCGGTGCTCGTTACATATAGTCTTGAGAGATATTATATTTGACAGGATCCAGGAGACGACAGACCTCGGGTGTATATCAGACTTCTGGAAACTGGTGGACTATCCGCGGGCGATTCGCTACGTCGCTTAATTTATACACTAAATAGGCTGTCTAGGGCAGTTTACCGCTCTCGACGATATCGATATTAATACCGAATTCCCCGAGGATAACTAGGAACCAATAGGGCTTGTGGCTATAGGCTAGTAGGCGAAGACGATAAGTGTCTATTAACGAACTGCGAGTAGAAGGCTAAGACAGCCAACGATACGATAGTAAGGGAAACGAGGTCTTACTACCCTTGTAAGAACTGTGAGTAATTAAAGATAGAGAGAACTACAGTAACGATTAGCTAGAATAGAGACTGGGGATTATAGGAGACAGGAGAGTACGAGGGTGTTTGGGCTTTATTTATCGGATTACTAGGACTGTTACCTGTACAGACTAGCGCCCGTTTCCTTTGTATAGCTTCATTTGTAGGATTTAGGAGTTAGGCCTCAAGTTCGCTTCGAATGGAAGAAGCCTATGTATAGCCATACGCTACTAGTTAGACGATATCCGGATAATAAGCTTGACTGATTGCCTGATTGCCTGATTGACTGATTGATTGATTGATTGATAGTTGATACAATAGTTTCGAGTAGGATCACCGCCAGGGTCAGAAGACAGCAACAGTATTGGACAATGTATTGGCGCCTCCCTCGATGTTTAATGGCGAAACTGTAAGGAAAAAGCTCGATCTTTTGTTTTCCTCCGCTAGGCTGGCGAGAGCCTCGAGATCGAACAGCTGCCCAATTGGCATCCCCTATCCGGGGATGCATGTCATATGCAGGCGCTAGTCTGCTTTCTGTCAGGTCTGATTCAATGGCAACGGCAGTATACTTACAAGTATCATCTGACGCTGGGATCGCTTCGAACGCAAGCGCATCGCCGGCCACAGCAGCGATGTTATTATTCCAGAGCGACTCGAGGAATTCAGGCGTTGGATCAACGCAGACATGAGTGTACGCGTTGTCAAACGGGGTTTTGTCCTCTGGCGACGACCGTTTGATGTGCTTGCTTAGTCCGCATCTAACGATCAGTATGTCTCCCTGGTGGATTTGCAGTCTCTCATCGGCTATGATCTCCTCTATCTCTAAAGTGATAGCATGTGGTCCGAGGGGTCATACGTGATTCCCCTTCTCTCAGCATACCGGACATAGTCTACAAGGACGCCTCGTGCCACAATCCTGCCGCGTTCTGACTAGCCTGTACCATGTTAACGATTCTCTGAAGGACACATTGCCTTTGTATTGACAGTCACATCATCGTCGCAGGCCGGCATATCAAGTATATCTGCCACTAGGCTATGGTGAAACTCGGTGCGGCTGATCCACTCCGGGTGGCAGGGGAGATGAAGGGGAAGGCTATCCGATCGAACTGAGCTTTTCTCTCCTGCTTCGAGAAAGGGACAGGGGTTGTCTTACTTCAACACAGCCGACTTGTCTATCTGAATTTCTTCTCTTGCTCTGACCACGACCCTGGAGTAATAAAATTCAATGTACCATAAAAATCACGCTTGCCGTCAGTATCGAACATCTCCCAAGCAGAGCCCCTAGGTGCACCTGGTTGGATGGGCAATTCCTTGGAAAGGGGTACCTTCATCGTGACAGTGAGATCATACGCGTGCAATCTCGCTCTCCATTGAGGGCACAAGATATTTTCTTAATCTCAGCTTGGTTAGCTTTGTCTCGGCTCCAGCTGCGTAAATATCCGCACCAAAAGCTAACCCCCCGGAAATGCTGTAGTGAAACTCCGAAGCTTTCCATTGCTCCAGGGACAAGCGAATAAACAGACCAAACGGTTGAGACCAGTCGCCTATGTTGGCGACCTTGGATTTCTGATCCAGACTAAAAGAGATCTCTAGGATTCATAGTAACAGGTGTCTCTCGAGAGGGAGCAATAATGTATATAGGTAGTTGCCTAGCTGCCCTTAAGGTTATACTAGCAAATCGGGCCTAGAGCCTAACAAATCTAGAATGAATAATAATAATAGTAATAACAATAATCTCCCGGCGCGCGCATGAGGTACTGCCGACTCAGACAACATCAAGAGTCGTCTTCAAAGTAAATCCGAAAGTCTGCAGCGCACGATTGACTCTTGATATCCTGGACCAAATCATTAACACGCATGAAGAAGGCCACATCATTGTACTCTAGACCAGCAAAGAGCATTCCCAGAATTTTCCGAGTAGTCACGTCCACAATAACTGACCCCGAGTCCCCCAGCTGAGCAACTGAACCCCCCCCGTATTCCAATCCATTAATGCAATACTCAATTGTCTGGATCTTTTCTCCCGACTGTCCATTTCCACCTGTTGCATGAAGCCTCACAAAATGAAGGCCGTGGTAGTACCCAACGGATGTCCGGCTGCGATAGCCATGGAAGAAAATCTTTCGAGGCTTTGAGCCCGTTATTTCCTGATGATACCACGGCGCTGAAACTGGATCTTTTGTATCAAGAGAGGGGAAAGCTCGGGATTCTGGATCACGCGAAGATTCGTGAATACTATCAATGACTTGCTTAGATGCAACTGTGGAGAAATCCTTGATTTTGTCACTGGGTGCGAACTCTAGCAAACTGTAATGAGTACCCAGTGGCTGATTCTTTATTGGGCGCTGATGCTCCAATGATATGAGAGCCCAGTCAAGCGTCGATAATCTGGTCTCTTGATTCACAGGATGTGGGAGATTCTTCGTACGATATCCGGAGGCGAAAGCAACGCTCCCGAGGTGATGACGATTCTCTCTGAAAAACCCCTTAATTTGCGCAACATCTTCCTGCATATCGGTGATCATGGAGTGGTATTGACGCCACATCCGTTGTGCACGGTCGTCTAGAGTATCAAAAGTACCCTCTGTCTTACACATGAGCCCCAACTTGTATTCTTCAAGTTGGAGTAGCGAGTTAATTTGCTCTTCCAGAATTGCTATTTGCTCTGCCCTTGCTCTCTCAGTGGGGTGTCTGGTTTGCAAGAGCCTTCTAGTGTCGTTGTGAAGACCGTCTACACCGTGGGCACGCCAGCCAGCGCAAACTGCGAAAAGGTTAGTATGAAAAGCTTATGTTATCTGAGACTCACAAATGAACTTATGCTTACTCTTTTTATCGCTTTCAGGAAGATCCTGCTCAGCTGGTACTTCCACACAGTGGAAACAAGTCATCGCGTACGGTTGCCATTGATTCGAGTGAGCATCCAAGAGCTCTACAAAAGCTCCCAGTGTCCCTGATCCTTCACTTGTTGCGTGGGCAATAGACTCGCCTGGTCTCGCTGTCGAATTCAGGAGTTCCTTGCTGAATCCAGACCTCTTCTCAACCAAAGTCTGGATCCTGTCTTTCACTATCTCCACTGCGACCATTGGCAGTCTGAATTCGTCCAGAACTTTGACAATAGTGTCTCTCGTGCTCTTCCAGCGGCCATTGCTTTTCGGATTTGCGATTATCAGGACAGTTGGTGGATTGTCTTCAAGCTTGCTGCTTCGGCCGCGTCGGAAGCATCCAATGCCATCCACGTACGTGAGATCCAACACGTTGAGGATCCTGGTCGAGACCGTGTCCCATACCTCGAACACCGGATCTGTAGGTAATACGGGGTATGACGCAAGAGGTATCTCGGCTTGAGGGTCCTGAATCTCCACAGTGAAGTCCTTAAGCCCTTGGAGATATAAAAAGTCACGTATCTCTCTAGCACAAGCTAGCCATTTGCCATCAACTTCATGGCGACGAGCCTTGATCAGAAGAGTTGGTACAGGATTCGGCTCGGGATCAAACCTCGAACGTCGAGAGACTGTATGAACGAACACGGTAGCAACTGAGTGATTTTTGAGGATGCCCCAGACATGCTGGATCAGGTCAGGTGTAGAGGATAGCTGTCGTAAATAGGTAGGATGTTCGATTATGTAGGTCGTGTCCACTGGAATCGAGCAGAGTCGGGGGCCGCCGACCCGCAAATCCTCATTGCAGAAGCCATCGCTTGTAAGACTTCCATCATCATCACTGCTCCCCCGAGATCGTCTGTTCCGACCATCGTCTTGTGTAGTACCATCCTCGTCGCTCGAAGCCTGTGAATGTCCCCGCTTACTTGCGTGTCGTCCTAGGCTCTCTTCATCAGCTCCGGTAGCCCTAAAGATCACAGGAGACGCGTATGAGAGTTCACTGTCTGACCCCCATCGGCGAGTATGAGTACTAGTCGCTGGAGGCATTATAATAAAGAAGAGAAGAATGCAGATCTACCCAAATCGCGCGATGAATAGAAAAGAGAAGAAGGCACCGTGTTTCGCTTGTTCGAGTTACACAGAGGCAAGGTATCGGCAAGAATGAAGGTTAGCAGAAAAGGAGAGAAAGGATGGAAGAGGGTTATGAGGCAGGAAGACGGGCAGGTGATCAAAACCAACGCGTAGCTTCCTAAAAGAGCTCGGAAGTCTACAACAAGAGTTTGGTACACCCCCAAAGAATACTAGTACTTCCAACCAAACCAGAGCGGACTCGGACACATGTGGTCAAACACTCCAGGAAAGGTATATACTACCATACGCATTCTTAGCATAGGGAACTCCCTGGCACTGAGGTCGTCTCTGAAGGTAGGACTGCCGCCTCCTCTGCCTCTCTACCCAGCATGGTATATCCAGCCACACGAGACAGAAACGCTTTGCAGCACGACCCTATCATCATACGTCGCCCTACCCCATAGGACCTGGAAATCTGAGGCTGAGTTCACAGCGGTCAAAATTATATTATCATATATGTATTCATATATGTATATGCACTTGCGCGAGAAACAGACCCCGTCGCGCTGTCTGATTGGTCTACACCCGCTGTCGCCGGTGATAGAGTGTCGGGAGTAGGGTGTGCGCCGATGCGACGGTACATTACGCATACGCTGGAGAATACCGCGCTAAGTTTATGCCGTTTCTTATATAAGGTGGTCACTAGTATAAGAACCAAAAGTAAGGATCCGCTCGATCGTAGGAGCAGTCGGTTCTCACGATATGCACAGGTTTGGAATCCGTGTTGAAACCATACAAGTTGCAGGATCAGACGGATCGTAGGATCCGCTCGATCGTAGGCACAGCCAGTTCTCACAAACAGGGTCCCTGTCAGAATAGGGCTGTAGCGCCGTTCATCCTGAGGTTCTCCACACCTCCCAAACACCTTTAACCGCCCTGTTGGTGATCTTAAGGGAGCCTATGTCTTAAGATGCTACTTAAGTGGACGAATCTAGTGCCTGGCCGTAGGATAAACCCCATCTCAAAATGGCGGCGATCTTACGAGGACCCTATTCTTACGATGACCCTGTTCTTGCGGGGGTCCGTATCCTGAGATATTCCACGGTAGGTACATCTCTGCACCACTGTCCAATCAATCGTTCAGCCTTTACACGGCTCAATTTGCATCTTCTTTCAATAGATTCGAAGTTTAAGGGGCAGCCCTTGATTTCTACATATACTGTAATACTCAATAAAGCCGCCAATCGAATGTGAACTAGATATACCGCCTTAAAGAGTATTCAAATTACACCCTGCTCAATCGGCAAAGACTTTATAGCGGCAAATTTGTTGCAAGTCCTAGGAACCGTGAGGATTTCTGCACCCGTGTTTATCTTACGAACAGGACCAAAGATAGAGGACCGTCAAATCGCGCTGATCATAAGATGCACCAAAATCAATCAAGATGAATCCAGCTGGATATTTAGATGCTGGACGTTTGGATGATTGCGAGCGGTCATCTTGGGGAGAGCAATACCTGGAAGTCCGTGTATTCCTAATATCTACCGCCTCTTACTTCCTATCCTTTGGTTTTTTTTTAACTCTATAGGGCTAGATAAAGCGGTGTAAAATGGGAATATACTGCTAAGAAAGAGGTCTAGAGTAGACCTGCCTATATCTTGGGATAGCCCTGAATATACTTTATAACCTAAGAGTATATTCCTCGTTCAAAAAGGGTCGAAAAATATTGTGTTACTACTTCCTGCTTATAAATTCGGGATTCGCTCTATTTCTAGGAGCTTTAATAATTGATATCAAATTACAATTGAACTATTGTACTCTGTATTACGACTCTAAGTGGAGAAAGGTGTACCGAATAGTGAATAATTAGAACTATAACTACTGTTTCTATATTTTAACCAGATATGATTCAGCTGAAGTGTATATATATTCTACTCGCTCCCGGGAATATAGTAATCGTAACACTAACCCCTACTTTTTCCACCCCGTACTCTGTTTTCTCCTTCGACTATATCTCCTGATAGAAGAATATTATATACCAGAGACTAATATAAGGTATATATAATAAGTGGAGGTTGTGGACCTATATAGCTTATCTAGATTCCCCTTAATACGAGGAAGCTCTCTCTCTCCTTTACTTCCTTGCGCTATATCTTGTATCTAGAGTCGACTATACCTTTTGTAAATACGATCCTTCATTGAACAGATACACCCCTTATCAACAGATATGTGATACCCTTACAACACGTTCCACTATTTCCAGGAGATTTTTTTTTTTGGAATATTCTTCTCCTAGGAGATAAAACCAAAAGGATTAGACGGAGCACGAGGTAGGAACAGCAGGGGTTAGCGTTACAATTGTTATGTTCCTAGGAGCGAGTGGCTTACATTTAGCGCGTCTCTTAACACTGCTCAAAGAAGCTCAAGGAAGCTCAAAGTGGCTCAGAGCACAATAATTGTTTGCAGAAGATATTAACGTTATCAGCTCAAGAATACAATATAGCTCTCGAGGAGAATCTTGACCCTCGAAAACGCAGTGGGGTATAAAGAGAAGCAAATATAGTCCCGAGGGAAAGGGGCAAATAATGGCCGGGAAGGATTACCCGGGATGGTTAATCTGACGCCAACTAAATGTACACTCGTACGATCTACGTAGAGCTACTCCGGAAGAAAATACGTAAGTAATCTACTGTACTATAGTAGAGCGCACTAAGGCTTATATATATTAAAACAGCTGATGAGATTTTGAGTATAGGGCTCATATTCTATCTTATTATCCCGACTGATTTCCTTCCTTCTCAAAATTACAATCGGTCACAATTAACGGAGTGGGATAATAGGAGCCCTAGTACTCAATCATTTTTTATATCTTCTTTATAAGGCGCTCTAGCAATCGCCTACCAATTACGAGTCAAGGAAGGCCCAGAAGCCTAAGACATCAGCCGGCAGGACGAGTACCTGGCCGGTCTCCTATATGCGAATACCCACACACATATCTACGTTGCAGAATTTGCTATATTCCTATATTTTTTTTATTATACAGGCCCTACGACGATATTGTTCCTAGCCTTTCAATTTTCTGGCCGAATAATACTTAGCTAGAGAGAGTTTCGATAAAGCCATTGTCAGCCACCGTATGTTGATAGGGGTCCGGATTTAAGACTGATTTCGTTTAAATTTTAGAGTGTACATTGAATTATTTATTTCGTGTAGTACTGTATATTTACGAACAAATACCGCCTAGCTATAGAAAATAGTCACAGATTGTAATCATCTACGAGTATTCCTGTATATCTAAAGTGACCCACCGCACTCTGCTCTTATAAGGCTTTCTGGGATACTATAGATCATATAAAGACGTAGATTCAACTGTTAAGCTCAGGACTAATAAGATAGACTGTTGTGTACTAAGGAAATATCGCAATAAGAGCTGAGCCGCTTGACATCAGCAATCACTATATTTGGAGTTTCTCCAAAGGGTTAGGGCTCTTGTGGGTGATGTAGGTGTTGTTTTTTGCGCAGCTAGGCTCGGCCTATCAGCTATCGCCAATATGAAAAACAGCGATCGAGTGTTTCTGGTAACTAGCCTCAAAGAAAAGTGGTAAATATTTGACACTACTATTTTCCAAAAATTTGCAGATGGGGTATCACGAGGTGCTAAGTTACTCTCCCCTATTATTATTACAAAGTACAACTAATAATCCTCAAAGAAATACTACTTGCTTCTCTCTCCGGAGACATTTACGAACTCACAGTAGACGATATATAAAAAATTGCTGCAATACCAGGCCAGATTGCTGGCAAAATACGACTAACTAATACGTACAATAAATATACATCAATATTTGTAACGATCCTAATAACCAGGGAACTTATAAATCTTTTGACAATCGATCGTCAGAGTATTGCTCAATAAAAGGTTCATAAACCGCCGATAGCATAGCCAACCTAGAGCGATCCGGAAACTCTGAGCCACTAGCTATCTCCCCAGCGGACCACCACAACGTAACCGGTTTCCTCTATTCCAATCGTATCAACATATAAACCATCACTTTTCTCAAATATATTTACAGCCCCCTGGTTGCTACTAATATTCACGATAAGTACGATACAATTCTGAGAGGGATCTATTCGGGTCGCTGTAGGAAGAGGTATCTATATAATTTGGCTGTATTGAAGGCCTTCTTGCTAAGATTATATCAGTATTTATAGTATTAGTGCCAATAATTAAGCTCGTACCTTCTTAATCTCTTCCGCTATTTCTTGGTCCGTAGAAGGCGAAAGCCTTAGTTTTTAGACATCTTTAGCCATCACTTACGGCTGACACACGATTAGAAGAACCCATAGGCAAGTCCGGTTTGAAACGTTGTTACGGTAGCAAGTATTCTGTAGACAGTTTTCGCAAGAGTCTGGAGTAGTTATTGACTCCTTACCGAATTCTAGGAGTCGGACCTATAAGAGGAGTAACTACCTAGTGAACTTTGAAAAACGCGGTTAGAATTCCTAAGAAAATTTTTCGAAGAGTATTGGGTACCTATGCGTTAGGCCTTTATAGGTCAGCGGAGACCGAGGTTTTTATGTGGTTCCCAGATTTGCCCCATGTCGCAAGCAAATTGGGAGTCAGATAACTGTATAAGCATCAAACCGTAAACATTTCTACGCGAGATAGATTTTCTCTCGGGGAAACATTTTTCCATCGCAGCCCTTTCACCCCGCGAATAGTTTTATCTAAATTGATATATTCTTTGTCAATAATAGCCCATAACAATATATAACAAGTTGTTACCATAAACAGACTCTCATAAATTGCGTAGACGTCAGATATAAAAACACATTGCCATATATAGCTTCATACTCAGCCAGAAAGCAAGATAGTTATTGAAATAGATTTGACGTCATATTACTGGGGCAAGAGGTATCATCTCGTAGTTGCTATTAAATAATAAGAAACCAAGACCGGTAGGATAGTCTAGGGTCGAGCTCAAGTACAGCTACAATTAGTCACACAACTACTTCAATCAACGCTCACTCCCTCGCCGAAAGAATAACTCGTAGTTTAAACAAACTATAAGTACTTACAAGCTCGTTATCTAATAGCCTTGCTTTGCGGTTTCTAAATCAACCCCTTATACATATACCGGGAAGAGATCTATTAGGAATAAAACGCTCGTAATTGTAAAGAGAAAGATAAGCTTGGTCGCGCTAATCATTATCAAAATATCTTAAATACAGGCACTATCACTTCTAGGCTGATCCGCACAGTAAATCAAGGGCAAGCAATATCTCGCCTAGCCTCCAACCAAGCCTCCAACCACTCTACCTATTCCTTGCCGCAGTAAATTCCACACATCGGCCCCTAGCTACCATAGCAAAAGAAAAGCCCCAAGTACCAGTTAGAGAATTTCCAAGTAGGTAAAAAGTTACTTAGACTACCTTTTTAGTACGTTATCTCGAAGCTAGTAGAGGATATCACTCAATTGAACATTGAAATCAGCAAAATTTGCACCTGGCGTTAACCTGCACCACTTGGACAATATACTTCGGTACAGGGGACTTACAGAAGCCACTTTTACCTGACGGTATCACAGTAGATCCGCATCAGAAAGGCACCTCTCCGTACACATAGGTACAGACACTCGAATAATAGACGTACCAACCACAAGTACAATTCGCTGGGTTTTGGGGGCTATTAACTAGACAACTGCGGACATCAAGCCCCATCTAATTGGCCGCGATTTACGTAGCCATATCGACCGTAAAGCCTGAGACAACAATAGGACGCTGGAAATGTAATAGAAGAGTAAAATCCTTGATACTAATAAAAATCAGTTAAGAATGTAACAATATCTAGGGAATTTCTACATTACTTATAATTATATTCCAATAACTCTCTGAGTCTTTAGTTCGATCCTATTTCGGACCCTACGTTAACTAAAGCATCATCTCGCGCGCGCGAGTTGATTCTCGTGATTTAGATATACTCCGACCCTCGAGGCTCCAGATATCCAGATCACGTCAGCACCTAACTCCACTCTTTGGGTCAATATATCTTTCGCTCTAGGCGCTTAGGATATCTGTGAAACCAACAAGTGTTTAGGGAAACATTGATAATAAGTAATTAGATATAATACTATTGGATAGGGATATTGCCAGACCTAAGGCATTTAATATATCATCTCGCGCGCGGTAATCGATTCTAGCTAAATGCGAACCCCAGCTACAAAGTATTCGGAGTCACACTTGTATCTCGAAACCCATCTTGTTTGGACCATACGAGCTTTATCTTAGGCGCTGGGGTTGCCGCCAAGGACTAAAAATAAGTGCACAGGGGAGATTAGACAGTAAGCAAATATCATTGGAAGGCTAATCTCTAGCGGGGAACGGGATTAGGTTCCCTTCCGCAGGTTTCCATTATAAGCATCACGTAATATTTTAACTTTAGATATATATACCTATCCTAGAAAGTATAAATTATCCAACTATATCTATAACGCCAATATTGATTGATCTCTTACATTGTCTAAATTTGCTGTTATAAAGCCCCAAGACAGATTCTACTTCGAGAGACAAGCCTACTTTAGCCCGAGAGAAAACCCTTTGACCGAAACCTATTGCAATATTTGGGATTGGGATCGACTACGGATGGTTAAGATCAAAGGCACCGCCAAGCTGTTTCCGCCAGACGAGGATTTAGAGATCCCAATCCTGGCGCAATTCGCGGATTACTTGTCGCCGGAAGTTCGCGCAGTCACAATCGACGACGACGGACTCCTTGCTAGAGTCTCGACGGATCCGGAAGAGAATAATACCCCCTTTGTTGCATATCTTCCTATCTCTGTTATTAGATCACTCGCCAATTGCCTAAAAATTCAGTACTCAGATCTTCAGGAGCTTGAGCGCCTTGGACCAGGCGTTGATCTTTCATCATACGAAGACGAATTCGGGATTCCTCACAAGGTTGCCTTCAAATTCAACCCTTTGGACAAACCTTAGAGACTGCATATAGCGTAGGATAAACTCAACCTTCTCAAAAGTTTGCCACTATATCCCAATATAGTACCGTTCGATCGCATTATACTCGAAGATATAGAGTCTCACGTAATTGGATTCACAACGAAATATATCTCAGGTGGAACTCTTAACAATACAAATATACCTTTCCGATTTGAATAGTTGCAACAGCTTACTCAACTCGTGGACTTTCTCAACCTAGAACTGGGTATAATATATCAAGATATTGCACCCCGTAATCTGCTTATCCATCCTGAGACAAATAAGATTCTTCTCTTTGATTTTGATTGGGCTGCATACGGGAAAAAACGCTTGCTAGAAGGTCGAGATAACATAACTGCTGTTGTATTCACACTCTACGAGCTTATCACGAACGATACACAATTCACGAGTATTCCTTACTGGAACCGAACCATAGATATAGTACAGAGTATCTCGGAATAGACTTGTAAACGGGAGCTAGATTCTAACGTGTCACAATTCCGCAACTTTTTAAATAATTGGGTCGCCACGCGGAAATTGGACGGGGACTTTGAACGATATCTCAACGCTCCCAACCGGCTTACATAGCCGGATCTACCAACCGCGCCTGACTATAACGTACCTTTCTAGCTAGGTAAAACTTCGGACGGAGAGCCGACCTGGGCAACGGGCCCGCGATTTAGACACATTGCAATAGAGAAGGGGCAGTATTGTCTCCGCTGGGAGAGACCGCCACAGAGTAAATTGTTAAACAAGGCCAATATTAGCATGCACTAGCCGATGTATAAAGGATAATATACAATCACACAATTATAATCAGATCTCGAAGGTGAAGACTTAATCCCCTTTCCGAGAAAAGGAAAGCCAGTTCAACTCCTTGAATAGTTCACGGTCAACACTTTTTTTTTCTAAGCGAGGGACTTGGACCAAATTCATGCGATAGTTCTCGCGCAATTCTTCCATAGCTTAAATACATTTCCAAGCAGCGCTGTAAGCGGATCTATACACTTCTTCTCTTCAATGGATGATTATCTCACGCCTCTAGCAACCCCGTGACTAGAGGAAGTACTTCTCTAAGAGTCGGAGCCTATTTGGTTCACGACATGTAGCCTATACCTTTCAAATATTATCTCTATAATCGGCTTCACTAGTCTTGGATCTCCAGGGTCTCACCGGGAAAATAGACGGTTGCAAGTAAGCTCAAGAAATAATGAAATTCTATACAAGAAATATACAAATTTAATACACATCTAACTTGAGGCGCATTGAAAATAAAAGCTATACTATACTGTAATCAAAAGGTCTGATATGATTGTCAATGTTATCGGATATCCCTGAATATTTTTAAAAGACAAATTTTAACAATCGAAAATATTTAAAGGACTCAAAAAGTATAGCCCCTCAATATTCGACGGACAGCAATATTTTGCGG
>KZ119273.1:0-48136 GCA_002153405.1 Mycosphaerella populi pn0402
AAATAAAAATTTCTTTGGCGCTCTTTTTACCATTACCATTCACAAAACTCGCCATCACACGACCGGTGCTAGTTTCTCCTCTTCAAGGCCAGGCCACGAATATTTCTTCCCACTCGACTGCTATTTGCGTGTATATTGTAGGAGTACCCAGGTATGGAGAGCGGAGTCCGGGGATCATCGCAGATAGAGTATAGAATCAACCCTCTAAAGCCAGATTTCCTGCCAAAAGCGGCCCCGGTCAAAACCTTCCCAAAAGCTGGGCAGCCAATAATCGGGCGGCTGGACAGCATCAACATCACGACTTGCTCCACCAGAACCAACCTTGGAAGGATCAGAGTGGCGCTACCCCAGATATTCCCAAAGCTCGTGAGCTTGTGGTGCCACTTTTTGGGCCCCCCTTCTTTTTCCATCTCCCTATCCTACCCTGCATCACAACCCCGCTTCCCTCTCTTCCCTCGCTTTCTCTCTTCCTCTCTTCCTCTCTAGGGTTTCCTGTGCCCTCGCAGCTTATAGTCTTCTCATATCCGGCTCAACTCATGAGAAGGGCGGCGAGTCCGTCCGACTTTCTTCTCATCTAATTTGAACGCTTTTTGACCTCCAACCCCCTCCAAACCCTCCAAACCCTCCGCCATGTCCAACGATCGTACGACATCTCCCATCACCGTCCCAGAGTCCGAGACTCGTCCCCGTCGGGGCTCTATTGCATCCGGTCTCCCATTCAACGACCTTTTTTCACGCCAGAACAACCAAGCGGCCGCCCGGGATGCCGCCAATGCCCAAGCCTCGCAGCGAAGGCTCTCCGTGACCACTCTCGGCCTATCCGGCTCGCCAACCCAGGCTGCTACCTTTGCCAATGGTCCTTTCCGGCGAGGCAGCCTGTCTAGTTCGTGGAGCTCCAGCCCCGGGAATCAAGAGGATGCCATCACCGAAGATGTCGACGGCACCTCTCCCAGCTCCCCATTCGCCCGCCGAGTTTCATTCGGAGCGCAGGCACTCCGGGAGGCTCGTACCGGCAGTATAGGAAATGGTAGATTTCCCCCTGCTCCCTCATCCATGGCAGGCGTGCAGCAGCGCTCCCCATCGTCCGCTGCTCCCGCCCGCTCCCCTGCAAGTACCGCAACCTTTACCCAGGATGATAGATCTAACCCATCCCGCCGACTAGGCGAAGGCTTCAACTGGTCCGAGGCTCTCCGCTCGCGCGCTGAGCGTGCCCCTTCCGTTGGTGGGCCGGCCTCCCCGTCTGCGAATCGCCAATCTACCCACCAACGTGCCACCTCTATCGCCTCCATGGAGACCCCCGGTCGGGAAATGCCGAGGCAGCCCAAGCAGAATAAGCCCGATTTCTTCCAAGAGAAGATCTTGCGTGGCGACTTTATGGACTAAACGCGTGTCTGGAGCTGTCTTCCGTCAATATCGCATCCCCTTGACGTCACTAGGGGCGTTTTCATCATTCTCATCTACTTTTGTCACCCTGACCCTTTGTTAAGGGGCCTCGGCTCTTCGTGCATACCTTTCACAACATGTGCTTATTTTCTTAAATTTTCAGTCTCCGGGTGGAGTCGATCAAAGTCATTCACGCGCCTCTTCTTTATCGTACCACTAGTTCTAGCGGGATGAACAACATTATGAAATTGTGATTTGAAATTTTTTTTTTTTTGGGTTGTGCTCGGAAAGTGTTCGAGGTTCATCTATCTATCTATCTATTCTTGAACTGTTTGTGTATCTCGTGATTTTCATTAGGCAAGGTGGATTAGTATGCATCCTTTACTGGTGCCATGCAAGGAATTCTGGTCTTATATTGGACCCAAATTGATAAGAAATATGAAATGTCCTCGATTATTTCCACTCCCACATGCCTCTTATGCAGCTAATCCCGAGGCTCCTTGTGACTTTTACAATTCGATCTCCTCACCTGTCGAGTCGAAATCTATACAGCTGAAGGGCCCGCCTCAGAAAGATCCTCCGCGTGCTCACCTGCCGGCTCTTCAGTCTGCTTAACTTCCGCTGCTGATCGCTCCTCGCGGTTGTATTTCTCCGCCACCTGCCGATCCATAAGCTGACTCGTGGACAGTCGGTGCTCTGGCGCAGGCGGCTTCCAAGCGCTGCTCTTCCATGGCTTGACCCGCATAACATACATCATATCCATCTCTTCGAGTGTCCTATCCTTGCCCTCAATGACAAAGAAGAAGACCACAAACACAGCCACTAGTAGACACCCCGCAAACACATACCCATACGCAAAGTCAATGTCGTTCGTGATAAATGGCGTGAAGAACCCAAGTAGGAAGTTCCACAACCAATTTGACGCCGTCGCCATGGCCATCGCCCTCGCCCTGTACCTCGACGGGTAAAGCTCCGCCACGATCGCCCACACCATCGGCCCCCAGGTCATCGCGAATCCGGTGATAAACAGGCAAGCGAAGACAACCATCGCAGTACCCGCGCCGGGCGTGTTCACCGGATGCTTTACGTCTAACACGAAGTGGCCCACAGACGCAAAAATGATAAAGCATACGAACATCCAAACACCGCCGACAACTAGCGACGGACGCCGGCCATAGTGCTCGATGATGTAGAGCCCGCCGAATGTCGTGCCAAAGTTCACGCCGCCGAGAATCATCTGCGTCACGAAGACGTTGCTGATACCGGCCCCGTTGAAGACCGTGGTTCCCTGTCCCGCTTATCAGCCCCTCTTGTACTCAAATGCACCCCAAATTTTGGGGGACAGGAAAGCCGTGGATCTGCTTACATAGTAGAAGAAGTAGTTGGCACCTGTGAGCTGTTGCAATGCCTGGAGAACTATCCCAAGAGCGATCCGATATGGCATTCGGGGCGCCTTGAACATCTCGATCCAGCCGCGCCAGCCGCCTTCGGAGCCCTCCTCGGCTTCCATCTGTTCCTGGATCTCGAAGACTTCGTGGACGATCACACGGTGGTTCTCTGGGATACCGTACAGCTTTGACATGGTGGTCTTTGCTTCGTCTACGCGGCCGTGGCGATAATTATATCGCGGGCTCTCTGGGAAAAGAAGGATCCCGAGCCCTAGTAATAGAGCCCAGAAGAACGTTATTCCTAGTGGAATCCGCCAGGACGCTGTGTTGGTCATGCTCTCTGTGCCGAAGTTGATGCAGTAGGCGATAAAAATGCCTAGCGTCACGAATAGCTGATACGAGCTGCAATAAAAATGTCACTCATGGGGGCTAATTCTGGTCGACTCTTTGTTATTGAACTTACCACACCATTGCTCCACGAATATGCCGTGGTGCAATTTCACCTTGGTACATTGGCACTAACAGTGACAATGAGCCAACCCCGAATCCTGTCACGAAGCGGCCCATCATCATTTGGTACCATTTACCATAAGGCGAAGAAATTTGGATTAGAAGACCGACATGCAGAACAATGCACCAAGAAAAGATTGACCATTTGCGACCAATTCGGTCAGCGAAAGGACCCGCCATCAATGCTCCTATAAGAGTACCAATAGATAGCTAAGGCCTGCATTAGTACAATCTTGAGAGATATCCATCGGTAATCCTCAAACACCTAAATACTCACCATAGACACAATTAAACCGGATCTGACATTACTGAAATAGTATTCTCCTCCTTGCTTATGCTGGCCGTACCGCATTTTATAGTTCTTCATTTCCAAAAAGCCTGAAATCTGACCGGTGTCGTACCCAAATATAATCCCACCTATTGATACAAAGGCTCCCAGAACCAAGGACCTCCATGTTACCCAGGGTACATGCGATTTATCGAGGTCGCCCTCTCGTTGCTGGGGATCAGGTTTCTCATCAGCCGGCGGTGCGAGCTCGAATTCATCCATTGCTTCAGCTGAGAGGTCTGTCAAAGGAGGAGCATCGGTACCTGCGGTTCGAGACCCGCGTGGGTTGAATTTGAATTTCATTTTGAGATACAACTGAGCGTAGTGTCCTTTGAGTGAAGAAGGTATTGTCTCGGGATGTGGGGTGGGTTATACAAAAGAATGTTGATATCAGTATACCCTTGAGACCTAGCCTGAGTAGTTCCTCCGACTGGGGTGGCGGCTTTAGTCTATCAGGGATTGATATACGATGGCAAAATGATGGAACGATGATTGACATGTATCTTTTCTCGAAAGATAAAATGGCGAGGCGCATTCGAACAATTTATATGATCGCTTGTGGCTATACTCTTCAAGGTGGCTTTACATAGAGCTTGCCACCTGTTACGGTCAATCCAAAATCCAAGGGACAACTAATAGTAGAGTCCGCCACTACATCAGTGCTCTATCAATATTCTTGAGAACAAGTCCTTTCGAATCACAAGCTTGAAAGTTGGAATTTCCCCTTGTCAAGAACATCTACTTTTAGCAAGAGGGCAATGTTTACTTATCATAAAGTCAAATCCCAGATGTTCTGCCCCGTGTTGACTATCGCAAAGTTTAACTAAAATAGAGTATACCCCAAAAGTCTATTTGCCCCTAAAATACCAGAGCCTTTGGAACCAATTTCGTCATTACGAGTCGTTGGGTTTGAGGGACGTGGCGATCACGATCTCATGACGTCAACTGGTGCTGCGCTATCCTTGCCATCAGCCATCCTAATAAATATCTTGAAGGTTTGGAAGTATATGTTAACGCGATTTATTGAACTCACAATACCACAATTTGAGAGAATCTCACTTGTCTGTGAAACAGGAGAAGTCACATGCACGTCACAGATTTTGTGGGGATAAATGAATTGTTGGTGGGCAAAGTGTCTGTGAGCCATGGTTTGACTTTCTAGACTCATTACCAAATCAGTGGTCTAGACCAATGGTTGGGGCGCCAGTGCTTATTTGTAGACTAACTGACTCGTGTAGTCTCATTAATGTTTCTAGGGCTGCGAGAGTTAAGTTCAGCTTATCGGCGTTGAATAACTCTGAGTATACCATTGAGGCCGGGAATTGTATAGTCTTAATTCCTGTATTGCATAATCGCTTAAGTTGGTATCTTCTCAACCCCGCCTTGAGAAACTTCGGGTCCCAGAATTATACTCCGCCGCCCTATGGATTCTTCACATGGCTGCAGTGATGGCTTAAATTCAAGGCACGACATCTGACTAGGCAATTTAACTGGTTCATTCAGTTTTCAAGTGTTTAGCGGCCAACTGGACCGGTGGATAAGAACTTCAGCCGCTCAACTGTGTGTCAGAAGGACGATAGCTGCGCTATCTTTAACAACATTAATGATCTGACTACCCAGTCATGAGTGAATATGTGATTATTTTTTGGAAGCACTGATTACTAAAACAGGGTATCTTCTGTTGACTCGGTTCTCTAATTCGCTGCAAATGATCTATGAAATACACAAGATAGGAAACAGGAGTGTCCACAGCATACAAACCATAGCAAGGAGGCCATGAAGACGACTATGAAAAGTAATCCAAGGCACCCATCTGTAACCATCAAGGATGACCCTATCAGCAGATAATCACTCTCCTAGAGATGCGAATTGTCATAGGTATGAGCGCTTGCAGGGAGAGGAGGGTAATCGTAAGGTTGAGGCTGCCCATAAGCCAGCGCTTGTTGCGGCTCAGGCCCCCATGGACGAGCACCCCCAAGACAGCTCATATCAATTACTGGTTGCTCATAGCCCATGTCTTTAGCCTTGAGGGAAGTACCAGAAGATGGAGATCATCAATATAATCAGCATCACATCCAACACATAAGTAGGCCATTCATGCCTTGAAAGATACGCATCTGTTCCTGTTGCGTATTCAGCTAGACGATAGATATTCCGCACCGTGATGAGAAAGCTGCAGAAGTAGAGATTCCACAGTCTTATCGTCAAGTTGACAGTTGGATTAAGATGGCGGCACCAATAGCTTCCAGGTTGGACAAAGAAGCAGAACCTTGGAATATATCACCCGTCACGAAGATCGGAGTAACACAGCCAATTGGGATTAAGCAGAGTCGGGCTCTGGGCGGCCTAATCGCCGAATAAGACGGCCAAGGATCATGTAGACTACAACGGCGAAAAGAATGGGAGCGAGGAGAATCAAGAGTGTCTGGATTTCGTACGGCCCCCTTTCGTCTAGGTGCTTGTTCGAACAAGCCCCGTGCGAGTAAATCCTGGGTGGCCAGCTCGGCCGGGAAATACGTTATTTTGCATCGGGATTAAGAGTGGCTGAGTGGGCATCTGGTTGCATATTTTCGTGCTGAATATCCCAAATCCTGTGAACTGGTCGCATAGTAGATCTAAATTGAGGCCCTTGGCCCCAAAGCCAGATCACAACCGTATCTGAGTACGGCGCTGATGATGATCGGCTATTGTTAACTATGCAGTCTCAACATTGTGACCGCGCACGGAGTTATTTAGTTATTTGTCATAACCACAGACTATTAATTGGTTAGAACTAAACTATGATAGGTAATCTGAGCGAGGCCCTAGGCCGTTGATTGGCTTGCAGCGCGTGTTCGAAAGCTTCTTCGCAGCTTTGACAGATCGATTATTGGGGGCCAAATACGTTTCATCGATCCTAGTCTACGAGTACCCTGATTTCTAAAACAGCTTTTTCAAGCACCTTCTCCACTGTTGAAACTGATCCCCAAGAAGTCAGAATCTAAAAAAAGCGGCGATACTTCGCTCTCGAGTGCGCTTTATTTTGACCCCTTCACTTTCAATACCCTGGGTTGGCTTTCCGAAAAATGACGTTCAACCAATGACCGGGCATTAAAGATAGGAGAAATTGCTATACTCGTACCCCAAAAATGAACCAAAGAATTTGAAACTGCTTGTGGCTGACAAGCCAACTGGCCGCATGATCCAACGCAGAAGCCCCGATTTTTCTACCTTAGGAATAAACTATGCCAACTAGCTCCACTTCGCTCCAGCGGCGAAATTACATCACATCGGCTATGCCTAGCTCTCAACCACTGTTCAAAGTAGAGTTCAGATACTGACATTGTGGCTAGCTGAAATATAAACCCCGAGCTTAGAAGCGACAATTGAATCTCAAGATCTATTTTGAGCTTAATGCAGGACTTCAAAATCGCATTTCTCTTTAAACCATGATTATCATGTCATGTTGACTACACCGGAAGGTGTATGATCGAGAAATGATAATGTTTGATTGAGTACTGGCTTAAATCCCGAAGAACACCAATAAGAAAATCATATCGTGAAGTCAATGTTTGAATTTCCTTGACGCGATATTTCGCACAACAAGACTTGAATCATTTATTTTCACTCAAGGAACTTACTCATGACCTTTAGGAGGGTTACACTGAATGCAGTAAGGGTCAGAATAAAGCCTTACCGAATGAAATACAGTGATGCAAACTGTGACGTACTTTTCGATGTCGATCCCGCTCTTGGGAAGCCTAGCCAGATGATGATACAGCTTCAAAGGTCGGCATCGCCAATGCGTTTATCAAAAAAAAAAAGATACCCTTGATCTAAACGATAGAGTGTGTACATCTAGTAGAAACTTTGTAGTGCCAATGCTAACGGTCATTGGGAAGAATGACGGCACGGAAGCCAAGAAATTTGGTTATTTGGACCCTTTTTGCTACGTACTGGACACGAATGCGCCCATGATGCACTTTTCGCCGGGAATTATACAGAGCATTGCTGGATTTGGTTAGCACAAATAAGAAACCAGCTGAAGAGCGTTTTGATATGGTGAGGTACGGTCCTTTCATTGGTTCGGAAATCGCATGGTGAAATATGAAGGTGGGGGGACCTTGCTCAGCCGTGCTCAGCCCTAGACGTGCTCAGCCCTAGCCGCCCCCGTGAGACTACTGAGCCACAGGCAAGATACATCATAGGCGTATAGCATATCGGTTTTGCCGTAAATCTATATACTCTCGCATCATCTAAATAGTTATTCAACTCTTTCATGCGATGGTCTGCTTTCCCTCAGATTTTCTTACTTGTGACAGCTTGTGAACCCGGAAGAAATAAATGCTAGGTTCCAAGCACATCATTCTTCGATTGTATTTTGACTGTTATCATTCTGATCGATCAACTGGGCTGTCAAGCTATCAAGGAGTAGATATACCAAACTGTGGAAATGCCCGGCGCACCTTGGTCGTCTACAGGCTGCAGCAACTGCAGAAAACGCAAAATAAAAGTGAGTTTTTAAAGTTACTGACGGGTATTAGTACATGCTAACGAGGATAACTACTAGTGTGATATGCTAGAGCCGGAGTGCGGGCGGTGCATGAAGCGAGGCATCAAGTGTTCTGGCTACGACAAGTTTCGTATCCTGTTCCATCAGGGCTCAAAGGATACACCACGAACCATCGAGGGACCAAACTCGAATCAAAAGGCCCATTATGTCAGTCGAGCAAGACCGATTTCTCGGGGAAGGAGCTTAGTCGATGCCACGATGAATCGGGAACAAATTTTCGGCGAATATATGAATACTTTCTTCCCAACGCGCCTCGCAGGGTCTACCAGGACTGATCCTTACTATTATGTGATTTCAATTTTAGGAAGCCTTCCCAACAAGTCACCGATCCTTCAAAGCGCCATCACGGCGGCTTCTTGTGTATTCGTGGCTAAGCTACGTTGTGATAACGGTTTGCTGCATGAAGGGCTTCGCTTTTACAATATTGCGATTCGTTATATGTCAGATATGATAGGCAGAAGTATCTATTGTGATGATCTTGTCTACACAGCGACTATATTTCTCATGATTGAAGTAAGTAATGGATCGCTTTAAATGTCTTTATTTCGAGATTAAGGCTGAAATGTGCTATCTTAGGAGTGTCATTGCCCTGGAGGTATTCAGACTTGGCTTGTTCACTCTGCCGGTCTTTATGCTCTCCTAAAACAATGTTATCCGAGGATGAAATCCAAAAGTCTGGTAGAAACCATATTAAAATATAGTCAACTCTGTGAAACGGTACAGCATTATCTCATATATCTTTCCATTTGAACGACCTAGCTGAAATCATATAGCTGCCATCTACAATAGCATTTGAGTCGGGCGAATATGTGATTCAGATGCAGAAGCCTCACGATGATCCTCTTGGCGAGTTAATTTACAGCTATTCGAGACTTTCACATGTCTTCAAGAAATTTCCAAGGCTTAGATGTTTGGACTTGAAGACTTGTCAAGCCCTTCACCATGAGTGTCTTCTAACCAGGGAGAAAATAAAGAAATGGTACATCAATAGGATCGAAGAGGCCGGAGCACTACCTTTCCAAGTCACTGAAGAGCTATGTCCCAAGTTATCATCTGGCAGAGATATTTTTGGCACAAGTTATGGTTTTATTTCACTCGACAATGCAAGACTGCATCTGAACTATTGGACTATTCTGGGAATGGTAGAATACACGATAGTTCAGATATCCTTACAGATCACATCATCCGCCCCTCAATATGCGACTGAGTATTCAGGAGATTACCCCCCCCTCACATTCTACGCAGATGAGATAGCTCGGGCGGCGCCATATTGCCTTCAGAACGATATGAGAATGTGGGGAGCTAAATCATTCTTATGGTTTGCAGGCCACATTTGCAAAACATACATCGATGCCAGATGCTTGGAGAAGTTCGAATGGTGCCAAATTGTTTTTCAGCGGATGGCAAGCTTTGGATTAGAAGGTGCTGCTCGGATAGGTGATTTGTTTGCAGATCTTGCGTTGAAAGATCACCAGAGACTTGGTTCTTCTTCGAGAAACCTTGAGCCAACAGAAACCCCATTGTCATGGTGGGAGTATGTGAAGAAATCAGCGCTTATGACAGACACATGAGGGGATGGTTGAAGCGAGTCTTTTGTTTCATATTGTAGCAAATTGTATTTTTAGTTTACCAGTCAAATAATTTTTTTCTTTTATTGAATTCCTTTGGGATTCCACTTGTCGCGTCTTGGTTTACTTTCGGTTTTGTCTTAAACGAGGAAATTCTTAACTGTCAGACAGTTTTGTTGAAATTAAGGAATCAAATCAGATAATATCAAGCCCAGTGCATTGTAGAGATTCACCAGTTTACCAGCTCAGATCTTGCTCAAGTGATGTGAAATTCGATAGGGTATCATTAATATTACAATAGTGACAGTGCTAGAAGCTATATGATGTTAATTTTGCGCAGGCGGTTATAAGCTTAGGGACCTGGCTTGCCATTCGTTGTCGCCTGGGGCAGCTTCCTTGTTTGTAGTTATAACAAGCCATAGTAGCTTATTCAACTTGTTCGCGTCTCTGCCGTCTCTCTTGTGGTTCTTCAGCTCCTCGTGACAACAATTTCCCTTGCGCTCTCTCCTGAGGCACTTCTCCTCCCTTTTGTCTCGCTTCGCGACCATTTTCTCCAACTGTCTTTTCTCGGTCCAAGCGCTTGCTTTAGTTGTCCAGTTATTCGGTAAGACTGCAACATCCACATTATCAAATGAAAGTTGCATAGCTCGGTCTCCCAAAGCTGTCATCCGCTGCCTGATCGGATTTGCCTCCATTCCTTGAAGTGGTGCATGAGCATTTTGAACCATAATTAAGTGCTGTTGACGATTGAAAATGTCGGTTTGCCCAGCCATCCCAATGTACCCAAGCATCTTCTCAGTCTTGCAAATCTGAGCATGCATACCCCTAGGGCTGAATATCTCGGCATTTGACTTTGCCATATAGGCTTCGGTGCGTTTATACGTGGTGCTTGATGCACTCATACCGGCGGCTGCGTGGAGGCCAGCGCTAATAAGCCGGGTTGTTCCCATCGGGACAAGTCCAACGATGCTTCCAGCGGTGTTTGTGGCTTGAAGACCATGGTTGACCATGAAGGCCTCGTTCAGACCATCGATGAATTCGATGAGCTGCTGGGGTGGAATTTGAGCTTGATATTCCAGCTCAGGCACTCGAACCCGAGCGAAAGGACTCATGTGTTCACCACCGAAAAGTTTTGATATTTCTATCGAGAAAGTTGATTAGTTTTCGCCTCCATATAACGGTAATTCTGCCTACTCACGTGGAATTATGCAGATGCGTCGTGCTTGGGAGTTCGGACTTGCCATTGGGGGAAGGGCTGGTTGTTGCGCTGGGGTAGAGCCATATGGTGGATACTGAGGGATTGATGGCCCCGGGGCCGGCTGTGAAGACGGGCGATGAGCAGGATGGGATTGGACGGGTAGCAAGGGTGCCTGCCATCCCCCTGGTGGTCCATAC
This sequence comes from Mycosphaerella populi pn0402, assembly GCA_002153405.1. NCBI lineage: Eukaryota > Fungi > Ascomycota > Dothideomycetes > Mycosphaerellales > Mycosphaerellaceae > Mycosphaerella > Mycosphaerella populi. Next base: position 11,125 of record KZ119273.1, read on the forward strand.
TGCTGCGATGGCGCATACTGATGTGGTGGATAGTACGGGCCTGGTGGTGGACCGGTAGGTCGCTGTTCAGAGTTTTGTTGTGGCGGTGATGTATAATGTTGGCCCTCCAGATCTTGCTGTGTCGGATGATAATATGATTCGTTCAGACCCCGACTTTGCTCTTGCTGGAAATCCTCTCTAAAAGCCGGATGGATCTCATCAGGAGAAATTTCTCGAGAGTGGTTGCTATCTGGAGATCCAGGCGCGCAGACAGAATAAGGTGGAGGAGCATCCGGATCCTTGGACAGCGATGGTAACTCCATTAACTGTTTTTCACTTTGGGTAGTCATGATGAATAACAAAGATATGAGCTGTAGAATAGAACTTGCTTTAACGAGGAGAAACCTCCATCCTTAAATATCTCTTTCGACGTGGCTGTGATTATTTCATAGTTCTCTCCAATACGCAATGTCAGCAATTCCCATAACGGGCGAACTCTGCGAGCGAATCAGAGGCCTGGAATCGGCTTAATGTCGGCTTCGATTGGCTGAAGAAGCTCGGCCCCACATATTTCGCGGATTCAACCGGAACGGGTTTAGTGCCACCCCAGCGCACCGCCCCCAGAAACTTAGGGTTGCTTTTCTACAATCTTAACCACGAAGTCATCTCGCAGATTGAGACCCAAATCCAACCATGACACGGACTACTCCGTATGGGGATAGACTGACAATCTATTGCTACCATTTCATGTCATGAAGACTTATTCTACCTCGCCCCTTACAGCCACCGTAAACGTCTCGCTATATAAGTTCCACCCCCGACAAGCCCCGTTACCCCAGTGAAAACAATCAACGTCCCATAACCGCTTCCATATCCATACAATGGTACTCCTTTCCACGGCAGACCCTTAACAAGAGACTCACTAAGTGGCCCGGAGACGACATTTCCAATGCCTCGTCCGGCCGCAAGACACGCAAAAACGATGCTCGACTCCGCAGAGGGTTTCCTCTTGACCACATCGCGCATTATACCGGGCCAGGTACTAGTGTAAGACCCGGCGAAAAGACCGTACACGATAGAGAAAACATAAAGAGGGGCCAGGGACATCGAGAATCCCCATATCAGGAACACTCCGACCGTTGACCCGACAGTTGAGATGAGGATACATGTTGTAACGTCCAACTTGTCGACGATAGCCCCCATGAGCACGCACCCCGCAACCGACGCAACATTGAATAGAATAACAGTCAGTGCTTGGAGGCTACTCGATGCCCCAAGCATCTCGGCATACGTCGGTAGGTAGAGTGACGGTAAGAAAAAGCCGAGAGCCTCTACAACATTGCAGAGTTGGAAGGTTGCAAATGTAGACGTGAACAAGAACCCGAGGTTTGGTGGTGAGGGACTCGGGTGATTGTCATCGACTGGCACTCGAGGCTTGACGAAGTAGACCAGTGGCCCAGTGAGAATAAACAGTGCGATCGCAAAGGCACGAAGAGCAGTCCGGAAACCATATGCGTCCAAGAGTTGTTGCATGCATATGGGGAGAATGACACCTCCAAGCCCAGTGCCGGCCCACATTACGCCAAATGCAAGCCCCTTGCGTCTATCAAACCAGTCCTCCATCAAGAGAATGCATGGAGAGTAGGCGATACTGCCACCGATCGCATAAAAGATACCTTGGGTTAAGATAAGATGGGTGACGTTCGTAGAAAGAGAGCTAAGGCCGAGAGCGAGGCACATAAGCAAGACTCCTGCGGCGCAGCCAAGGCGTTGGTATCTAGGCCATTGTCGATAGGCGGCGAACACGAGAGGGAGGTCGAGATACATTATTCCCTGGTTGGAGATAAGTCAGGATTCCCGTATACCTCGACTTTGAGGGACGTGCATAACTGATGATCTTACCATTGCACATGTTCCGACCACCGCAATATTCCCAGAGTCCTTAAACTCCTCTATATTGCTATAGTATTCTTGGAAAATACCATAGGTGAATGCAAATCCCCAGACAAGCGCCTCCATGACAAAACACGCAGCAAGAAATAGCCAAGCATTGATACCGCCATCTTTAGGAGGGAGATTCTCTTTGCTCTCATTACCATCTGATAGATCGTGCAGGCCCTTTTCAGTCTCGTTCAGGGTAGAGCGTGGGTTTGTGGCTTTCTCCATTGGGCAATTATGTTTGCTCGTGTCTATAAAATTAGAAATTAGACAGAATTTTCCCTCTTACAATCGGGGATAGAAGACTTGAAAAGTTATAAAACTGCCATTCATATTGTCAGAGGTTTTTTTTTTAAACCACAGGCAGTGTCAGTGAAGGGCGCGCAGGTCCACAACGCGGAGCCTCATAGGATGGTGTCGGATATAATAGTTGGTTTGATTGGCGGTATCGAGTATTGAGTGGAGAGCAATCGCTCAATGACGGCGGGGCAGACGTCAGGACTTCCACCAATACTTTCCGGCAGAGAATGCGCAGCACAGTAATACCATCGGGCTTGTTTTCAATTGCTGCGTGATAAGAACGAAACTTCGTAACCCCCTTTATGCTCGCATCACCAGGCATAACACACTCTTTGGCAAGTAAAACTCTGGGTTTGGAGGGGAAAAAAGACCAATACCAATAAACTTGGACATTCGAGCTAACTAGGGCTGGTTTTATCCGCGGGCATGCATCTTGGAATAGACCGTCCCCTAATTAGCCAGGTAACAACTTCAAGAGTACCTCAATAGTGCCCGGAGGTTGAGCCCTCCGGGTACTTCCGTAACCCCCGATGTTCAAGTGTGGGCGGCTGTTTCACAGGTGGACCTGATAGCCATCGGGGTCAAAACACGTAGTCGATCACTCACATTGCTTCTTTGTCTAGACTCTGTATCAGGCGCCCGACAAAGACGTTAGAAGGCCACTAAAACTATATAGTTGGACCAGTTCGTCGCTGGACAAACCTGGTCATAGACAGAACTTATTTTCACTCCCACCACCATGGCGGCACCTTTAGATGCAACGAAGCTACACATTACCCACAACGCACACCCAGCTGAGAAACCAAATCCTGAGAGTCTGAAGTTTGGCAATGTCTTCACCGGTATCATCCGCGAATAATAAATTAACCCATGAATGCTAATGAATGCAAAGACCATATGCTCCAGGTAGAATGGACAGCGGCCTATGGCTGGCACGAACCTCAAATCGTCCCCTATGGAAAGCTCAGCATCGACCCATCCGCCGGAGTCTTGAACTACGCCGTCGAATGCTTTGAGGGCATGAAGGCGTACAAGGATGCTCAGGGGCGCCCCAGGCTGTTCAGACCGGAAGTGAACATTGCCCGGCTCAATCGATCGGCAGCGCGGGTTGCCCTCCCGTCCTTTGACCCCACCGCGTTCCTGGCCCTTCTAACTAGATTCGTGGCATTGGAGTCTGGCCACATCCCTGCGTAAGTTGGAGACACTGCTGCCTCTTCCCCCGTGGAAACCTAACAGGGGTTTTTTTTGTAGGTCCCGCGGACATGCCCTTTATCTGCGCCCGGTCCTGATTGGAACGAACCAGGGACTGAGTGTCTCCCCGCCTACCTCCGCCCTGCTGTATGTTATCGCGTCGCCTGTGGGGTCTTATTATCAGACTGGGGCTAAGGCCTTGACGCTCGAAGCTGTGCCCAGTTCGGAGTGGGTTCGTGCATGGCCCGGAGGCAGCGGGAGTCACAAGCTTGGTGCGAACTATGGGCCCTGCATGATGGCAGAAGTGGAGGTCAAGAGACGCGGAGCAGACCAAGTCCTTTGGCTTTTTGGCGACGACGAACTATTAACTGAGGCTGGAACGATGAACTTGTTTGTGCTTCTCCGCAGACCGGATTTAGGGGGCGTTCGTGAGCTCGTGACCCCCCTGTTGGATGGCACAATATTGCCGGGAGTTAACCGTGCCTGCGTCCTCGAGCTGGCTCGCGAGAGGCTCGAGGGCCAGGATTTTATCGTTCGAGAGCGAAACATTTCTATCAAGGAGCTAGAGGCTGCAGGAGAGGCCGGAAACCTAGAAGAGATATTTGGCTCCGGCACTGCAGCAATTGTCACCCCGGTTCGCAGTGTTCGCTGGGCGGGCCGAACTATTACCTGCGGATTGCCAGCCGAGGTTGTGCTAGGCGAAGTAGCAGGGAAGATGAAGGACTGGATTGAGGCTCGACAATATGGAGATGATGAACACGAATGGAGTGTTCTGGTTGACCAGTCCACATAGACTTTCCAATTGGCCATATCCATGGATAATGACTCCTATATAGTATCCAGCACCCTTAGATCTAGAGGTTCTGCAATTGGTCATTTGAAATATCGACCGAACAGCTGCAATGCATTTTTGAAAATATCTACCAATCAAGTTCAGAAGCGATAGTTTCAGAGTCTCGCAACTGTGCTTGGATTCCAAGATCGTGGGCAGTCAAATGGTTGTCTGGCTGCTCTCCCCATTTCGCCTGGGCGCTGCCCTCAAAATACCGGAACATCAGACCGATTTCTAATCCCATGGCTCCCCACAAAGCCTCATAGTCATTCAGAGATGCTTCAAGGAACGATACCCTAGAGCTTCCTCCACGATATTTCAGAGCTCTCTCGAGAGCCTTTGCCCAGTCTTGGGCTGATAGGTGCTCTTGTGCCCCAATAACCCAGCGACCGACGGTCTTTTCAGGCTGTTCAAAGATCGCTTTCACGAATAGACCAACGTTGACTGCTTCATCACCCGCAAGGGGGATCGGGGAGCCCGGTGATATAGGGAGGACAAAGATTCGAGCACCAGCTGATTCCTGTTTTATTTTATTTTATTTTTTGCTGTTAGGAAGACATCCAATGATGTATAATCACGTGGAACATACCACATTTATCGGTGTATAAGGGACTCTTTCAACAACTGATCCATACAACCCAACTTCAAGAAAAGTCACTTTATCGGCCAAGCCATTTTCGGGGCTTCTATAAAAGCGCTCAGCCGGCACCTTCGACTGGAAATGTGGAATATCGAGTTCCCCTCCTGTCAAAGTCAACACGTCGCGGAGGGTAGACCAAACGATGTGTTTCAAAGTGGGCGTCATAGATGCAGCTCGGGCAATGTTCAATCCATGCTGTGCTTCGAGTTCTTGCGCTGCACGAGGTCCAGATTCCACAAAAGCTGCTGGAGAGAAGACTGTATTGGCGAAGACGTATGTGGATCCAGCGAATGCGTCAACCAGACTATCAACTGAGTTTAAATCCACCTGGACAACAGTCACGTTGGGGTTCGAAGATAGCGCTTTCGCAGCGTCACTCGTCGCATTCGATGTCAAAGCCCTCACATGATAGGACTTCGCATTTGTAGGGTTCAATAGGGCGGAGACTACGCTCCCTCCCTGTTTCCCAAGAGCACTCACAACAGTGACGATTGGAAGGACCATAGTCAGTATGCAGAGAACAATTGAATGCTGTTGAACTTGCTATTAGATTAGCTATCTGTGAATTCCCGCTATTTATTTATATGTGAGAATCGAGATTCCTTTTTAAATACTACGAATTTACACCTGCGATAAAACAGCCCCCAAATTTGACAGACCCGCCCGGCGGGCCGCCGCCTGTTGTCGTGTTGAAACAGTAGGCGGCGATGTTTCATACAGGTACTTGTAGTTAGTTCCCACAAGACCTAATTATTATCTTTTAACCTTACAATGTAGTATTTTGGGTATTGTGTACGCAACTCACCATCAGGCGGGCCGCATTGCGGGAGTTCATTAGTTTCTCAGAGAATTTATCGCAAAGAAGCCCTGTACAGAGTACGTATGCAAGATAGGGGAGATTCTTGATAGGATTAACTCACTCAATTCAAATTTTAGAGCATATGCACCCCCTCATAACCTTCGCTTTATATATCCATGGAATGGTACAGATTGAAAGAGGCTCAAGATATTATGCTTCAATATCAAACCACTCGCCGCTTTCCCAATTATCGAGCCTAGTATGTACACTCCTAAGCGAGGGGTCGCGCACACGGTCTAGGAGCAGACTGAGTCGAGAAAAATTAATAGGTTTCATGATCCATCCGTCAAATCCAGCCTCGATGTATGAAGGCTTATCTTGCTCGACAATGGATGCCAAGACCGCAAGAATTGAGATTCGGTTGCGCTTGGTGCCATCCAAAGGTGATTCGTCCACAGCTTTGTTCTCAAGTTCACGAATCATTTTTGAGGCAGTCACCCCGTCGATGATAGGCATCTATTTTTGGAAGTAAGTAAAGGCTCCAGAGGTAATTACAGGAGGCTGTTCAAATATAACGAACCTGGATGTTCATTAGGATCAGATCAAAGGCTTTCGGTCCCAAAGAAAATATGTTCACGCATGCATCACCAGTACTGGCCAACTGCACCGTATGGCCTGAATTCTCAAGACGTTTGCTCATGATTGCGCTATTGACTGGGTCGTCTTCTGCAACAAGTATACGTAGTTTTGTGCTCCCAGTCTTCCCAGACGACTGATGCGAAGGCTCAGTAGAAGTTTCTGTTGACGGTGAGAATAAGCTTGATGAGCCTTCGGAGGGAGTTGCGGTGGTTTGCGGATCGGTTGAGGAATGAGGCGAAACCTGCGATTTGCGTCCTCGTGAAGATAAGTTGGCACTTCCAGACTTGCTGTTGGAGTTCGAAGATGGAGCCGAATCGCGACTTTTGTCCGCGTCGGATTGCGTCCGAGACTCTTTGCCTGCACCTCCAGATGTCTCTTGACTGGCCTTTCTTTTGGAAAATAAAACCTGGTCGGATCGAGTTTCATCACTTGGCGTGTCTGGGCTGGTTTCAGAATCCGCAAAAAATTCCGATATAGAATCTCCTCCGATTATTTCGCCAGTTGGTGTGCTATCCACATTGGTAGTAGGCTCCGCAGGCATCTCAGACATGTTTGCATCTTCATGACGGGAAACTTGCACAGTTGGGACAACTTGTTCGAAGCGGTGGAATTGGAGTAAGATTCGAACCTTGCTGCCCTTGCCCTCTTCAGACTTAACGAGAAGTTGACCATGCATGTTGTGGGCCATTCGAGCGGCTAGAGCTAAACCAAGGCCCATGACACCCTTGTCATCAAGCCTCTCCGTGTTCTTCATTTTCAGGTCTTCACGGTTCTCGACGGAGTTGATTTCTTCCTCAGACATTCCCTCGAGTTCTTCGAAGAGTTTGTTAAGTCTTGCGTCTGAAATTCCGGAACCTGTGTCAGAGACTCCCATTTCCACTGCCACATATCCATCAATTAAATTCTCCATAGTCGTTGGCAGGATTTCAGCATGTACAAATCCAGATTTTGTATGTTGGATAGCGTTAGATATGAGATTTAGGAAGACCTGTCGGATACGACGTTGATCTCCAAAAACGATGGCTGGGAGATCGGGGTGAACATTGGAAGAATAAACAATGCTCCTGCGTTCTGCTTCTCCAGCCAGCATGCTTGTAGCCTCGCGGAAGGTTGATTTCAAATCAAACGGCTCGTCCTTGATAAGTCGCTCATTCACTTCATGTCTCATGTTTGTTAATTCGAGAAGGTCGTTGATTACATAGATTAGTGACTTGGACGCCGAGTATGACTTGATTAGACTGTCTCGAGTCTCATCGTCAAGATTTCCTTCAAGAGCAATTTCCAGGTAGTTGACGATTGCATTGAGTGGAGTGCGAACCTCGTGGGCCGAGTTGGCCAACAGTAAATTAGACAAGCGAGAGTTTTTGGGATTGTCTTTTTGGTTCCATATTTGGATGAACTTTCCATAAACCAAGCCAAAATTCGTTGCTGTCTTGATTTCTGCTTCAGTCCACTCGCGCGATTGAGTCAGAAGCGTTTCAACCCATTCTTTGAAGTTTTCACGGGGTCTCATGTTTCTCTTGCTACCGGTTTGCTTGTGCTTGGCAATATCGTGTGGATTACCTGCCCAGGTGATAGTTGTGAGCTGGCCTCGACGAAAGAAGACAAGAAACTGGTCGGTACTTGTAGAAAGCGGCACACATAGTACTCCTGCTATGTTTTTAAGCTTGTGAACTAGATGAAAGTCTGGGAAATCTTTCACAATATCATGAGAAATAAGTACTGAGGTTACTTGACGACGCCGAAGATAGTCCACTAAAGCTCGTGCTTCTTGCAGACCAGCATCGGGGGGGTTGATTCGATCACCGAAAATTTTGTATTCACCGCCGATTGAAAGTGCTCCATAATCAGCTCCAAGGAATTGCAGCAATTCGTGAGATGACGAAGCGATATAGCTAGAGGGATTTGTATGCTGCGGAATCGCCTCCATTAATTTCCGCGTTTGTAAACTGGAAGCGTATGATATTCTTTCGATGCCTCTTGCCACAGTGTCACCGACGACGCGGCACAATTTGCGGAGTGGGAAGGAGACGCGCATACCCTTTTCGCCGTAGGAATGACATGAGATAAGGCCCCAGAGATTTCCAAACGCATTAATGCTGATTGACATAGAAGATCGCACTTTCATGTTTTTCAAGTATTGGGTATGAATCGGTGACATGGCGCGCAAATATGCGTGTGTCATATCAACAGGCGTCTCCAGATCATCCAAGGTCCGACAAACTAATCTAGACGTTGTATGATCGCGGTCATAGAGTAATCGGACTTTGTTAACCTTGTACAGCTCCCGGGCTTGGGACGGAATGTCGGAAGCGGGGAAATGAAGGCCTTTGTACAGGTCTATCGTGACATTGGGGTCAACCAGTTCCGACACCACTTTGCCGTTCCAGTTGCTGTCAAACTGATAGACCAAGACTCGATGGAAGCCCACAAGCTCCTTTACTAATCCGGCCGTGACTTCGAGCAATGTTTTTTGGTCATTGGCCTGGTCAAGTTGCTCTTGTATTGGAGTTAATGTGTTGAAGATTTGCATGGCCGCTGCTTCGCCTTTCCGTTGCCGAGCATTGCGAATAGACCGGACTGACCTACTAGAACTCTTCGTGCTTTCATCAAGCTGGCTCGGCGTCGGGGTGATTCCTAATGTGTCTGTAGAAATCGGCGTTGAAGTCAAAGGCGCAAGATTCTTTTCGTCCTCGACATTTAATGGATTGATTTCATCATCCTCTAACTCAAATTCGCAAATAATAATGTCTTTGTTCTCCTGGCTGACATGGGCTGCACACCAAAATCGGTTGAAGTCACCGTCTGCTGAAGATATTGACAGGAGGAAGACTTCAGGCCCATCGGTATCTATATCATATGTATCGTCTCGAACGTATTCCAAATGCTCCTCGAGTTTTGCGGCTTCGTTTTCCTCCAGGATCTCCGAGAAGCTATCCAGTTCAAATAGCTCATTCGGGGAATACCCTAAGACCTGCTCCGAATTCTCGCTTGCCACGCGCACTACCAGCTGATTGGGCGCTTCTTCTCTGAGCGCAATCATTACTCCAAAGCTTTGGATCGCGCCTGGCGTGCGAATTGGTTCATCCTCACAGCGTTGGAGCGATTTCTTGTCTTTGCCAACCATAATACTGTATCCTTTTTCCGTCACTAGGTATTCATGACGAGACGTGACATAATGATTGGGTTCCGGTGATGCAGCCTGGTCTGTGAATGACTGGCTTTCGCCGGAGGCAGAGTCGATGGTATTCGATCTCACGGGATTGCGAAAGGGTTTTGTGCTTTCGGACAAGGAATGGGTGTCATTCGGCGAGGCAGCTGAGGAAAATGCTGAACTGCGTCGGGAGAGTGATTTTGAATCAGATGCGGCTCTCAAAAGGGCAGATCGGATTGGAAAGACTCGATCAGAACCCTTGATACTTGTCGGCCTGGATGACCGGGAGTCATCTTCCCCTGGCACGTCCTCGCGTGGTGGGACTTCTGGCTCGTTGTCAGATGGATTCAGAGTTGACATGATCGCAACTCTAGCCAGAAGGTATACGACAGGTCGTACACGATTCTAGGGCCTGCATGGAGAGAAATCGGAGGGCAAACAAGGTTAAAATGGGCGCGCCATTCGGGATGAAAACCGGTTTTCTAGTGTCGAAATTATGTGCATAAGTCCAAAAATCGAGGGAAAACCCAGATGCGACATAAAGCCGATCTAAATCCCAACCCGTAGGTCTTCCAATGCCAACACGCTTCAGCTCGCTGTCTCAGGCCAACAGTAAAAAATCGCGGCGGGTGAGGCGGGGGATATCTGGATTGACGCCGCGTTATGTAAGCGCGTGTCAAGCCATGAGTGGATTCGCAGATTCCAAGATTCCAAGATTTTCAAGGTTTTCCAAGATTTCAGTCAGGTTCGATGACGTCGGGAAGCCCGCTAATCAGGATTGGGAATAGGCGCTCTTATTTTATAGTACCTGGCAACATGTTACTGTCCATTGACAGCGGAACAATAAAGAGACGTGCAGTTCTACAATATGATGAGCAGACGAACTTCTGCCAGGCCACCGAGACATTCAGTAGCTACCTAGGTAACAATCATGCTGAAGATGAAATACCATGCTGGTCCCTGGGAATCGTGCGAGGTTTGTGAATAGGTCTACGCTGTTCTGATGTCTAGCGCCTTCGCCAAGGCTTCGAGGAATGATACTTAGCTAAGAAATACAGACAAAGGCCGCTTGAAATACCATTGGATTATTCTTTCTTTCTTTCTTTCTCTTGAGACGTGTTTTCATAAAGTGATCAAATTTTTGCATCGTGGTTCCAGCCCGGCATGTCAGCAAGGTCCTTTGCAGAAGCAGCACGTCTAGATCGAAGAGCATCACCACCTGGCCTCCACTTCCAAGATTCTGCCAATGGTGGCGCAAGTGTTCCTTCGATCAACTCAACAACATGTTTCCCGATATTTGGTAATAGCTTGAAGGAATGGCTGGTAAAACCTCATGAGTACAAGCGCGACTCGGAAATCAAAAGCTTCAAGTTTGTGGTTCAGACTTACCCACTATCACCCGTGGCCAGTATAAAGTTTTTCCAACGAGGGTGCTCGCAAATCAACAAGCTTGCATCCGCCGTATCTGTACACCAGCACATAGTTCGGTTAAGGAGATCCCTGTCCGCGAACTGTGGCATAAATCTCGTAACCGCCTTGCGAATAGTTACCTCCGAGGCGTCAGGATATGTATCCTGAGGATGCTTCGCATGCGACCGAGGAATCGAAATCAGCTTCGAGGTAGATGCACCGAATGGACGATGCTCTTTGAACCGTGTGAAGCCAGGAAACTCATCACAGACTTTAATGATGCCATGCCTTTCAATATCATGAGGACGTGGTTCAACAAATAACAGTAGCCTGAGTTACTCACTCGTTCGGTTCAAAGAAAAATCCGTAGTCACCATCGTAAACTACGGGCAAGTTTTTGTACTGTGTCACTTCCTGTGGGGTGAGTTGGATATGAGCAAAAACCCATGCCTGCTCAGAGTAAGTTGTGGTGCTCAGAGGAAAATATCGCGACTAGCATAAGGAAGCGCCCGGATTACCTTTGAAACACATTGATCATCCAAGTCTACCAGCGTGGGGCTCCAAGCACCAGTTGCTAAGACTATTTTGTCGGCGTAATACTTTGATCCATCTACAGTCTGCACGCCTCTGCAAGTCACTCCGTCGGCAGCGAATAGCGGTCTCTGGAAAGTTCCTGCACTAAAATACATCCATAATATTAGCAATCAGAAGCTTCCACGGGGGCTCAAGAATTCAAAGTTATCCACATACCCTCCAAGCCAGAACTTGACACCTTGATCTTGAAGAAATACGCCTATGGCGTTAATGGCCTTTGCTGCGGCAAGCCACCCTCCATCTTCACAGAATAAACCTTTCCATCCCTAGTATATATAGAGTGAGTTTTATGCCTCAATATGAAGAATACCGGGTCTCATTTGCCAAGTACCTTAATCTGCTCTCGACTAAAGTGTGGAACTTTAGTTTTTATCTCATCTTCGTCCAGTTTGAAATTGGTCTTTTCAAAACCGACATTTGCATCAATTAAGGCTTGGTATTTATCGTCCAGAGCCTTGATACCTTCTTCCGATGAAGAGCACTCAAGCTAGTTGTAATTTTATCAGACAAGCTCTCGTGCTTTCTTCTAGGGTCTCGCAACTCACCATGCCCACGTTATGGAAGAAAGACTTAAACAACGGGTCATTTTTCCACATGTCCAAAGCTTCCATAGAAAGCTGTAAATCAGCCGAGTTGCGTAGTCTGACGCTCATAATTTTGTTAAGATCGTACCCAGCCGATTGCGCCGACGGAATTGGATATACATCCAGAACCGTGATATTTGACGCTGCATATCCCGACCGTATAAGATGCAAAGCGGTAGAAGAGCCTATCGTTCCACCTCCACCAACAACGATGACTTTTGTCGAAGTGCGCGAGGAAGCTATGTCTTCCATCGTATATTTTGTTTGCACTGTTTAAAATCAACTGATTGGACCACCAGGGGGCATGGAGACATGAAAGGAGGATAGCGCACACACGGGGATTGTCAATAGACAGAGCAGCAAATTTCAGGTGATCCCTTCGTACAATAAAATTGACCGAAAGATTCGCCGGGTCATCAATTCCGAGTGGCTTGCGCCTAGGATATAAGTGAATGTCGGGCTGACGAGAATAGCACGATATCGCATTCGCGTGGACCTTCCATCGGTTTTACCCCAGCAGTATCGCCTTGGTGATTGGCGGGGGAATGCGGGGGGAAACCCACCTGGAGATAACCATAATACTAGATTGCTCGCATGAACAGAGATAAGCCGTTCCTTGTCTTGCCGGATGTTATGGTTGAATGTATATAAAGGGGCTAACTGAGCTGTCAGGTTATTCCTATTCATGTAAATTGCTGGTCGCTCTTCACTTTTTCCGAGCCCTTACAATGACTATCTCGCACGACCATCCTACAGCAGTTGAACCCGACTTCGTTCAGGGGTTTGATATGCAAGAATATAGGGAGAAAGTTCCCCTATGGAAGCGAATATGGCAACATAGCTTAACTCAAATGATGCTTTTGAGTGTCCAAGCATTCTGTGGGCCAGCCATGTCCGATGCGATTACTGGTAAGGACCAAAACTAAACTACCATGAAATCTCAGCTGTAGGGAATTTGGGTCTATCAAGGCTGACGACAACTTGTAGGACTGGGAGGAGGTGGCCTAGCAACACCTCAAGTCTCTAATATCTCGAATGCAATTAACTATGCTATGCTTGCTCTGGGTATGTATTTGACTCAACTATCCATTAATCCCAGACTAACAATCTTGCGTCTCAAGTTTGTTTCTTGGGTGGGCCACTAGTCAACAAAATTGGCGTAAAATGGGCCCTGGTACTGGGCTCGATGTCATTTCCAATTCAAGGCTCTGCCTACTACTGCAACAGCAAATTCCGAAATCAATGGGTCAGTAAAATTCCGTGGACATATTTATTCAAAACTTCGAGATCTCGAGATCAATTCACAATGAGCCCTAGCTAACAGCATAATTGTGAAGTATCTCATTCTAAGTGGTGTGATCAGTGGTATCGGCACTGCCTGTTGGTACGTGGCAGAGGCCGGAGCTATAATGACATTGGCCCCTTCCGGCGCTCGTGGAAAATATTTGGCGTTATGGATTGTGTCACGAAATCTGGGTCAACTTGTTGGAGGCGCTATGAAGTGAGTTCCACCAAGCTACTTAATCCCCCACATATAATTTCCTGTACATGAATCGTTATGCATGCCACAGGCTACAGTACTGATGTTGTATCACGCTAAGCCTAGCAAAAAATCATGTGAAAGGAGCCGATGGCGGAGTCACCCCAGATACTTACATCGCATTCGTGATCATTGAATCAATTGCGTGAGCTCAAGAGTACTACGGCCATGGGTTTCAATCACTAAATCAGGGCACTAGGCTACCATTCGCACTATTGATCGTACCATTCGAACGCGTTGTGAGGTCTGATGGTACCAAGATTGTTACTACAGAAAAGCTTTCGACGAAGAGGGAGTTCCGCCAAATATTGAAGACAATAACTTCGAGACTCATTGCTTTATCAGCACTATGGGCACTTTGGTCATTTTTCTACAGGTGAGAGAATGGTCTGAGAATTTTAAACGCTTCTCCAAAACGACGGGATACTAACTGAAACTCAGTGGTACATGGTCTACTTATCTAGGTTCATATTTCTCTGTTAGAGCTCGTGCTCTTTCGTCTCTGATATCACCTTTTTTCTGCATGTAAGACTGTTTGAAACCAGAAGGCCAATCTGTGAAGTACTAAGGAACACCAATAGTGTGGGCTGTTTTGGCCTCGGATTCATTCTTGATATGAAGGGTGTCAGCCAGCGCCGACGTGCTCAAATTGGACTTTATACTGTTGTAATTCTGAACGTTGGGGTTTACATATGGTCCATTATCATGCAGGTAAAGTTTAATCACCACAGTCCTGGGAAAATTGATTGGGATGATGGACTATACCCTTCGTCCTTTCTACCTTACTTCTTTGTGCAGACGACTGGGCCATTATCTCAGTCGTACATGTACTGGCTCTTGTCCTCCTTTGCGACCGATGCACAAGGTTAGTAGATAAACCACCCTACTAAAGAAATCCCATACATTTATTGACCATCCCTAGAAAATGTTCGAAATGGCGCTACATTTCGATGCGTGGAAGCGATTGGCCAAGCCATCTCATATGGCATGAATACTCAGACAACGAGTAACCCTCTCATTGGCTTGTACGTTCTAACATTCATGTTCAAGCCCAAATTTTTCGCTAACAACAGGTTAGCTGCGTTAGCTTCGCTCTGCTCGGGGCTGCGTTGATCCCAATGGCGATGTTAGTAAACACAACGCCTGATCGAATCCCAGCAGATTTAGTTGCCGAAGAACAGAGTGCTGCATGTCAAAAGTGTGAAACAGATTGAGATCTTATTTCTAGCCAACCTGTATGCTCCGTGGAAGCAAGAATATGCCCTGGTATCGATAGTCTGAAGTTCATAGAATGTTCAATATACAGTACGCTCTTGAAGTGGTTCAGTCAGGCCGACGGGCCCACGAATTATCTAGGAATAACCCCGGCGTAAATTGGCAAAAATGATGCTCTGCAAAAATCACATCAGCGAATGAACGTGAAAAAGCCTTCGGAACCGATGACAAATACCATTCCAGGGGGCCACCGGCATGTTGGGAAGGGGAAGTAAGTATGCAAGTCTTGGCCTCAAAAATAAGTCCGAGGTTGCGAGCGCGTCACACGTGCTCCCGCCGAGTTCCCCCTTTTACCCCAGAACCCCAGAGCCTGAACAATAATACCCAACAACATCTGGTTTGCACAGTTCTGGCCAGATTTGCAATCATGGATGGGTAGGTGGTCCTGCATTAGCTAGAGGCAAAGCTAACGTCCCTCTCTAGCCTCTCGGTCGGTATCAGACGCTCCGCGTTTGAGAAGTTGGCCGCTTTGGCCGTGAGTTCCCCTAACGACGGCGCGGGCCTCGATAGGATTACACAACAGTCTCGACCTACGCGACAAACAGATAGCGCCCTGAATGGAATCCTGAAGAACCAGGCCCCGACCTCTCGGGTGCCAATGGTGAGTAAAACGAGTCTGAAATCTTCCTCGTGCGTGACGTAAACTAAAACCTCCTGCAGGGTATCCGCGAACTCGATGTCCTTCTAGCTCTGTGCAAAGCTGCACTCTCTGTGACTGAATCGCAGCACGCCAAGCGATTGATCACCCAGCTATCGCAATACCTCCCAGAGTCTCCTACCCAGATCTTCCGCCCCTCCCCGTTCTTTCAGGGCATTCAGCCGTCACCATGGGAATCCCTTTCCCACAACCTCACATCGGCACTTTTGTCCCTGGGTACCAAGTTCCCTGATTTGCGCGAAGCAATTCTCAGGGCAGTGACGGGATATTTGGAGAACTGCAGACAAGCTATCAATGCGGTGATCCCGTTCCAGTACTCGTCTGAAGGTGGGGGTCGTGGGGTGGTTCACGAGTCCATTGCCATTCTTTCCATTGCAGTATCTCTGGCTGGATTCTTAGATGCTTCGGCAAAATACACCACAGTTTGGACACCGGGCGAGAAACTATGGATTATTGATCAATTGCGAAGCATGCTCTCCGAGTCATTCCTGATTGGAGTGGAGACCGCATCTTCCACCATTCGCAACGCTGGAGGCTCTGAAAGCTGCTTCAAAGACTGGCGCAAATATACTCGCCGCTACGCACACCGTGGACGGCCTCTGGGTGCAATGTTACTGCAGGAAGGGTTCATGCACTTCGTGAAGTCCTGCGCTGCATCCTTGATCGGCTCTCAACACTTGTCTGACAGCCAGCTGTTAGATGAGTACATGGCCGGGGTTGGGATTGCGAAGAGCTACGACGATGCGGATATTGCTCTAATTGAACGCGTCACCGATCTGATCGGCGAAGAAATTCATTTGTTAGAAGATGGGTCTGACTATTTGCAAGTTGGCTCTCCATCACAACAGCAACTTGCTTTCTCCGTGAAGAAAGACTCTCTAGTTGGATTTCTTAATTGTGTGGTTCTGGGCGAGGATGCAGGAAATAATGATGTCCTTCTCTCCTGGCTCGAAGAGACCCTGGCCGATCCACAGCAAATGGCGTCTGAAGATCTGGCCAAGGCTGCTCTAAAGTGCACTGCCATTCTTGCTCGTATGTCTTCAAACGGGGCGGCTATTGCGAGACGATCTCTATTGAAATTCATTGCCCAGGGCGGAGCCTCCAACGGATCCATCATTGCCGTTGCTGCTAAATGCCTGGCCCACGTTCTCAGCGTTCTCTCGGAAGATGCGGTCATTGCAACCCTTTACTCGCTTGGGAATGCTTTGAGCCCTGGACCAGGTGCTGATAAGACTTCCGACCAAACTGGAGACTTTTCAAACCCACTGGCGAAATATCCCCAAGGCGGGAGCACAAGCCAAACATCCTTGCTTGCCCCTCTAGAGGAAGAGAGCCTTGTCCACAGAAACGTTGTACATTCCATTGTCATAATTGCTACTAGCTGCAATGACGACAAGATCAGTGCTCTTGCTCAGTCCATGCTTCTCCAAAAGGTTGGCAAACTCAATGTTGCAGTCGATGCTTATATTATCCAAGAGACCGCAGTCCTTGCTATTAGCAGCGGAAAGCCGGAGTTTCAGCTTTTACTCAAATTCTACAGTCGTATCTTCCTTGATGGAGTCCGTAAAGGTTTGACCGTCATCACCGATGCCGTTGGATGTGCCATGACCTACCTTTCCGTGACGCTTGATCGCCATTCGGCGCTTCATGGTTTGTACTTGACTCATCTTCTCGAAAGTATTGTCAACAAGGGAGATGTTCCAGATGTTGAGAGCGAGCGACATGAAGTAGTATTCGCCCCTCGGGATATAACTCCTCTATTGAAGCCGCTGGCTCTTTTGGTCTCTTCTCAGAGTGGTTCTAAAGACACTCCTCACCCTATTCTTGGCTACGATGATGTCACGTTGTCTCTCTTCCGTGATGCTTGGTTTAACATCGCTATTCATGGAATCACACTCAACTCGGCTGTCTTCCAAGATCATGTCAAAGAACTTCGTTTGCTTGCCAGTCACTCACCCCCCCTTGTGGCTGAGGAGCGCATGGAGTCTCTGGAAAGTGATGTTGAGCTGAATACTGTTCTCCGGAGGGGAATGGGACCGCAGAGAATGATGGACCAGAAACGCACTTTAATCAATGAGCTGAGTGGTCATGAATCTGACATCAAACGTCTGGACTATCCACGTGCCGTCTTTTTGAACGCCTCCTTGCTTGTGGAGAGCCTTCGTTCGTCAGCTGGAGACTGTACTAAGATTCTACGATATTTCCGCGACCCATCCTTGTCCACTGGCGAAATGGTTGCTTGTATGAACGCCATTGCCGAAAAGACTACCAGCTACTACCTCTCACGCACAATATCCGGCAAATATGATGAATTTTCGGCTCCGTATCTGTCCAAACAGCTAGCTGCATTCCTTGTCGCTTGCTGCCATCGCATTGAAAGAGTTCAAAGTATTGCTATAATCTGTACTGACAAGATTATTCGCGAGTGCCCATCTGCACTTTGTGAAAAGCATTCCCTTTTCGCTTTGCTTGAAATTTTGACTGTGATGTGGTCATCATGCCTCCAGGGTGAGCTAGATGAGTTCGAGTGGAAACCTACTCTCCTTTCGCCAATGGGAATTGTCAGTGTTGATCTGCCGGACAATTATGCTTTGCGGAAGGTCACGTTGGACAGGTTCCTGGCTCGCGCACGGGTGTGGGTCACAGCCGTTCTGAACCTTGCACCTTTAGATATTAAAGGTCTGCTTCAAACGTATTTATCCGAATATGAGGACGATGGAGGATATGGACACATCGCAATGGGCCGATCATTTGCTTTGGAGATGGGATCCCTCATCCCTCAAACAGACCCGCGTCTAGGGTCCATCGAGGGCTACAATGCAAACGATGTCAATGTCGCATCGGACTTCATGGCCCTTTACACGACACGCCAGAAGTATCGCCGTCAGGACGTGTCCTCTTCGGACATTCCAGAGAATGAATTCCGCCTTACTGATAGCCCGAGAGTCGAATTGATAACCAATCCTGATATGGCGGATAAGCTTGAGTTCTCCTTGTCCCAGCTCTATGAACGAAGCATCGATGGCCAAGACATCACTCTACCCGAAGTTCGAAACCTCCTTCGACAAGCTGCAGGGCTTATTTGTAGCAGCAGCAAGCCTCGTCTTGCTGTTGTTCATTATATCGTCGCCCTGCCGTTCCAGATTTTCACTAAGGAAGTTATCAGACTTGGCGTTTCACTGTGGCTGGGAGTCATCCATGAAAACCCCAACATCGAGCCTCGAATCTTGGCTGAAGTTGTTGAGGCGTGGGAAAGAAGTATTCAACGCAAGAAGGGATTGTTTGATCCCTCGTTCGGCGAGCCAGATCCCTTGCACACCTTAATTGAACTGCTACCAACTGATAAAGCAGTGATGCTTCGTAAGCAAAACAAAGCTCAAGAAATCATATCCCCTCACTCGCGCGTGCTTCAGTTTTTTGAGAGCCACTTCAACGCTATTCGTCTTGGCAATCTGCAGGATCAACAGTTGTTCTTTCGGTTGATCAGTAGCACAGTCGTCGCCCTGTCAAACACCCAGGCACACCCTCTGGCTCGTGAAATTCATTTCCGCGTGATTCTTTTCGGCCTGAATATCTTGGCCCACTTTACCCCGCGACAATGTGCTGCGTCATGGAAGTTGAAAGATCAAATTCTCTCCGCGGCATTAGCGTGGTTCAAACATCCCCCAAGATGGTCTTATGGAGGCAATCGCTTGCAAATAAAGGCGGAAGACAAGATTCTTGGTGATGTTCTAGCTGTTCTGCGAAGCGTGTCAGATGTTGCTACTCAAGCAACCGGCGCGTTCAAGTCTCTTCAGCCCAAGCAAGAACTGACTCAACTTCTTCTCGAAAATGAGAGATCACGCCTGCGTGTTTGGCTCTTCCCGTTGGACTCTGAGCGCAAATACCATATACCAACCCTTGGCGGCAAGAATCCTGCTGACGGCATTTCCTCCTTCCTTCGACTGGCATGGACCGAAAGCCCTGGGTTGGCTATTCAACTTGCAGCTCGCTTCCAGTCCCCCAAGATGCACAGCGACATTCGATGGCTCATCATGAACTTCCCTGAGAAAGCCATCGAAGAGGCCAGTGCTTTGGAGATCATGTTCGAGTCGTGCCTGCCCTCTGATGTGAACTTCCAACTCAAGTACTTGCTCTATTGGGCTCCAGTAAATCCTACGGAATCGCTGACATATTTCATGCCTGCCTATGGAAATCATCCATACATCTTGCAATACGCTATGCGAGCCTTGGAAAGTCACGCTATTGATGTCCGGTTCTACTGTGTACCACAGTTGGTCCAAGCCCTTCGATATGACGCTTTGGGCTACGTCGAACGGTATATCTTAGAGACAGCAAAACAGTCCCAGCTTTTTGCTCACCAAGTTATCTGGAATATGAAGGCCAACTCCTACAAAGATGAGGACTCCCAAATCCCTGATCCAATCAAGCCCACCTTGGACCGTTTCATGGAAAACCTCATCTCTACCTTCTCTGTTGAGGAACTCAACTTCTATGAACGAGAGTTCTCATTCTTCAATGAGATCACTGGTATTTCAGGCAAACTCAAGCCTTACATCAAAAAGAGCAAGCCTGAAAAGAAAGAGAAGATTGAAGAGGAACTACGGAAAATAAAGGTTGAGGTCGGAGTCTATCTTCCAAGTAACCCAGACGGTGTTGTGGTTGGCATCGACAGAAAGTCTGGCAAACCTCTGCAGAGTCACGCGAAGGCGCCGTACATGGCGACTTTCCGGATCCAAAAGACTCGACCTCGTCTTGAGTCTCGGGAGACTCGCTCTCGCGGCGGGCCCCAGGACCGTCAAGTGGCCAAGTCGGCAGAGCCCGAACAGGAAACCTATGAGGTCTGGCAGTCCGCAATTTTCAAGGTCGGTGATGATTGCCGACAAGACATGCTTGCCCTGCAAATGATTGCTGCCTTCAGAAGCATTTTCTCTAGTGTCGGTCTCGATGTTTGGGTTTTCCCATACCGTGTGACATCTACCGCTCCAGGCTGTGGTGTAATCGATGTACTACCAAACTCGATCTCCCGAGACATGCTAGGACGTGAGGCGGTCAACGGACTCTACGACTACTTTGTCTCTAAGTATGGCGGCGAAGATTCAATGCGATTCCAAGAGGCACGAACCAACTTCGTCAAGAGTATGGCGGCGTACTCAGTCATTTCGTACCTGCTGCAGTTCAAGGATCGCCACAATGGTAACATTATGGTAGATGACGCTGGCCATATTATCCACATTGATTTCGGATTCTGTTTTGATATCGCGCCCGGTGGTGTTCGTTTCGAGCGAGCGCCCTTCAAGCTAACTTCAGAGATGGTCGCTGTCATTAGCGGTACTCATGATCCAGCTCACCACCCCGGTAATCCCAACAGCCAAGGATTGAGTTTGCCTGGTACCAACTCTTTCAACCCAACAGCTACTCAGCCTTACAAGTGGTTTGAGTCCCTGATTGTCAAGGCTTTCCTGGCTTCGCGACCTTACTGCTCGCAACTGACTCACATTGTTTCTCTGATGCTGGACAGTGGCCTTCCCTGCTTCAAGCCAGAAACACTTAAGAACTTTCGCGACCGGTTTGTTCTTGACAAGAGCGAGAGAGATGCGGCTGAGTTCATGCGCGATTTGGTGCGCAAATCTTACATGAGTCGCTCGACCAAGGGTTACGACCAATTCCAGTTGATGACCAACGGTATCCCTTACTAGACCACTCCCGGAATTGTTCAATTCTTTCAGCCTTTTCTATCCAACATTTTAATCCCCTCGTTCTGGATAATAGTTTCTTCTTCGATTCAAATATACTTGACTGCATTGATACCGTCCGTCTTCTCTAAGTTCAATATCCTCCCCATCAAACTATGTAGATGAATCCACACTCATAATATAATACTACATATTGTGTATTATGCTTCAGGTATGTCCAGGAATGTTCACATCTCAAATTTTCGAGCATAGCGTCAAGCTCAAAACACAGGAGACTTAAAATAGTAGCGATCTGCGAAGAAATTTTTGTCGCCGCTCGATGCTCTCAAAACATTAGCCAAGGTCAAACGTGACGGGCCGTCTGAAAACGCTGAGTTTTTTGACGACTGGCGTCTCGAGTCAGGCACCACCAGACATTCAGAGATGCCTTTTTCTAACTTTGTCAGTCGCGTGGTGTACTCCTTCGGCCGTAAGGTTGGAATGTCTTGCTAACGGGTCTGGGAAGGAGAAAATCATCCTGCATTTGGAAGCACCTTAGCCTGGCCAAGAGGTACCTGCCAAGATGCAGATCAGGCGATCTGAAAATAATGGCTTTCCCGAGGACACAAAGGTCCCTACGTGAGATGAGAACAACGAGGACCTTGCAGAAGGGGGGCTGTATAAGTATCTTACCCAGGGAGTTAAAATATTCAGACAGGCACCAAGATGGCGATGATGTTACTAGCTTGGCTAGGATTTATTGCACCTGTTCTGGGCAAGCCTCTTCTCCAAGACTTTGACTCTCTTGGCGCCTGGTTTGATGGAGTTGCCTCCATTAACACGACCAACACAGCCAGTACCAACGCCAAAAATGCCTCCATTGCCATTGTCGGTGGCGGCATCTCCGGTCTTGCCACGGCTCTCATGCTTGATAGTGTCGGTGTCCACAATTGGGAGATCATCGAGGCGAGTAATAGGGTTGGGGGGCGTTTCCGCACTCGCTATGTGGGAGGATCCGATGAATGGGCTGAAATGGGGCCAATGAGACTACCGCATAGCGTGGTATATAACGATGGAGAGCGGGTTGAGTATAGTGACCATGCCATGGTTTTCCAATTGGCGGCAATTTTAAATTCAATGAACGATAACGATGAGCGCTGGAAGATTGATTTCATTCCATGGATCCAGCATTCTCCAAACGAGCTGTTGGGATTGGAAACCAAGAGCATAAATGGGAGCATTCCAACCAGGGCAGAAGTTGAGAGCATGGGACTGGAAGAAGAGGACTTTACTGTGACAGAGGAGTATAACCAGACGAAGAGTCGTATGGATGGTATTCTGAAGCAGAAGGAAACGCTCAAATCACTGCAGACAGATGTGTGGAGGGCACACCGGCGAGCGATGGACGATGGCTTGGATGATTGGAGCGAGCAGGCGATGATGCGCCACGCCTTTGGAGCCAGTGAGAATGTTACGGATGAGATTTGGACAAACAGCGACTATGATGTGTTCTGGGATGAACTGCACCACAACTCCAACCTGGGCCTAGACGGCAGCAAAGGAAGCCTGGGTAAAACCGAATGGAAGTGTATCGACAAAGGTTTCAACAGGCTCTCAGACGCATTTCTCCCTCATGTGCAATCCAGACTTACTTTAAACCGGAAAATTCGCAAGCTGGAGTCTGTCATCCAGGGCAATCGTACCCAGACACGTTTGTCTTGGTTTCCAAGCACGACTAATCGTACGGCACAACACCGTACTTATGACTACACTATCATGGCTGTCCCCTTCACAATGACCCGGTTTATGGATCTTCCTACCTTCTCCTCTGTCCTCTCTCGCGCCATCAGTGAAGCCGGCCTCCGCTTCAAATCCGCCTGCAAAGTTGCCCTTCTATTCTCAGAGCGCTTTTGGGAAAAAGGCTCTCGACCAATCTTTGGTGGCTATTCCAAGCCCCCAAGCTCTCCTGTTGGGGCTCTTTACTATCCTGTCTATGGGTTAAATGAATCTCGGCCAGGCTTGATTATGCATTACCGTGGAGGCGACTGGAGTGATCGTTTCGTGAGCTTTTCCGATGAAGAACACGTCCAGACAGTACTAGATGCAGTTGTCTCAGTGCATGGCGAGGCGGTCCGAGATCTGTATACCGGAGATTACGAACGACTGTGTTGGTTGCAAGATGAGCACACTGCGACGGCTTGGTGCCGGCCTGATGTGGAGCAGCATAAGCTCTATATTCCAGCTTATCATCGAATCGAGCACGGAACAATTTTCATCGGTGAACATACTGCCCCGACGCATGCATGGGTTAGCTCGTCCTTGCACTCAGCCGTACGCGGGTCAGTGCAGCTGTTGTTAGACCTTGGCTTGGTGGAAGAGGCAAAGCAGCTAAATGAGAAATGGATGGGTAGATGGATTCAAAGATCTGCATAGGGCGCTAAAATAAAACTTAGCCTAATCACTCCCTACCTTTCTTCCGGGATTTGAGCCTTATCACCGAGTGACTTCCTTTCATTCTCTATCGTTGGGGGGGTGCATGCAGTCATGTTCTCGGCGTGAACGGCCGTTGGAACTAAAATATGAGGCTACACAGGCAAGCCGCCTAGAATGAAAATAAAAATAAAAATAAAAAATGCGTACTACTGCCCGATTGTTACTTCAAGATACTGATCCTCCCAAACATGATAAGCAGTAGGGAGTTTCCGAGCTTCGAGAAACGTAGATCACATGCTAAGTAATATAAGCGCGCTGCGTCGTTGGTAAGCTGCCAGAAATCCTCATCAGCATATCATTATTCAATCTGAAGCTAGAACGATGCCCAGTAATTGCCTTTCTAATAAGGTAGGGAAAGAAGGAATCTGATCAAAGACCCACGCAATTAAATATTTGAAGGAAGAAGCGCTGCCAAGTGGAGAATCTTCGGCCAAAACGGCGTAAACTCCGTTGTTTATCATTCGGTACTCGCTTATGAAATGCTAGAATCAAGTCTACAAAATCATTTAGGTGAGCTATTTAACAAAGACAAAAGTCCAAGAATCAAGATAATAAACTTCTCTCTGAGACCCTGTGCAAATTTGGTGCAATCGCCACCACTCGAAAACAAGGATCAACAGGGCGGAAAATGCAGGTTAGTCGATCTCCCGCTTGCGCAGCGGAAGCCAAAGCTAAGTCAGAGAGAACCCATCATTTGTTCTAGAGAAGGTGCGGACTATCAAGATCGAAGATCGCCCTATCCCTGAGCTCCAAGATGCTCATGATGTTCTGGTTCGGGTGAAGTTCACTGGTATTTGCAGAAGCGATGTAGGTCTCTTACTCCAGTTCTTCGGGCCTTGAAGCATTTTGACGTGTCTGATACCTCCAAGTAGGTTCATTACTGGCAACATGGTCAAATTGGTCCTTTCAAAGTTGAGCACCCGATGGTTCTGGGACATGAATCCTCTGGCGTAGTCGAAAAAGTTGGCTGCAAAGTGAAGGCCTTGAAAGTAGGCGATCGCGTTACTTTGGAGCCTGGCGAGCCCTGTCGTCGATGTGATGCTTGCAAGGCCGGAAAGTACAACCTCTGTCCTTCGATGGCATTTGCTGCCACACCTCCTTATGACGGCACCCTTGCAAAATACTACCGAATGCCAGAAGATCTCTGCTATCGGTTGCCTGATAGTATGACCTTGGAGCAGGGCGCTTTAGTCGAGCCTCTCAGTGTTGCCGTGCACCTCGTCCGACAAGCCCAGATCTTCCCAGGAGCTTCTGCTGTGATTTTCGGCGCGGGCCCCATCGGTCTGCTGTCTTGCGCAGTGGCGAAGGCCTTCGGAGCAGTAAAAGTGATTGCTGTGGACATCCAGCCCAATAGATTAGACTTTGCCCGAAGATTTGAAGCCACTGCATCATTTCTCCCCGATAAAGGCACATCCCTGGAAAACGCGAAACGACTGATTGCAGAAAATGACCTGGGTGATGGAGCTGATATTGTGATTGATGCCTCCGGAGCAGCAGCTTCCATAAACACTGGAATTCATGTATTGCACCCCGGCGGCACATATGTGCAGGGTGGCATGGGGCGCGATGAAGTGAACTTTCCGATCACAGCAGCATGCACAAAAGAACTCAACATTAGAGGCAGCTTCAGATATTCTAGTGGAGACTACAAGCTAGCAGTCCAGCTTATCGCCAGCCAACAGGTTAAAGCCCAGGAGTTGATCACGGATGTTCTCAAGTTTGAGGATGCGGAGCAGGCTTTTCAACAAGCGAAAACGGGATCTGGTATCAAAATTCTCATTGCAGGGCCAGTAGATTAGATAGACCAAGCAGGATTTGTTGTTATTAGAAGGCATTTCACCTAATTATCCAATGTTCCTCACTTATGATCCCCGAATAAAATATGAGTCTCCATTCTGGCAGCCTCTGTTGCCGGAATAGACACGTATTCTTTTGTATGGAAAGCATGAAGATCACTACTGCCAATGCTTGAGAGTATTAGACTTTACTGGTAAAATATCTAAGAAAGCTCACAATAAGCCATCCTTGTAAACATCTGCATAGATATTCAGGATTAATAAGGCATTCCACATTGGAAAAGACATTTTTATTTCTAAAGTGCATTCTAATGTACCTTCCAAAGTACAATCTTGCATAAATTCGAACACCTATGACTGGGTACGTACTGCTTCAAGCCGAGGGCTTCAATGAAAATATAACTGTATGACAGTATAATGCAGACTTCTTGTGGGTCAACACCATCGGGCAGTAGCCTCTTAACTATAGGAAAATTTAATATCCCTAAGCGTTGGCACTATTGGTCTTATTGCTTTCCATAGGCTTGATTGAACTTTATGCTACGGCTATCAATTAAATGGATTCATCGAAGTTGACCGGCTATTCTGAGATACGATCTGGGCGCAGCTGACGCACGACAGCTCTAGACAGACAAAATTCCAACCAGGAACGAGGGCGGCGAAAACGGCGAAAAAGCCGAAGCCCTAATTAACTGAGCCCAATTGAGTTTCGGACCACCGCGCTTGTGCTCCACCGGAAAACAATCGATTTCCCTCGTGTCTCCGGCAGTATGGGGTATATAGCAGACATCTACTCCATACCTAGGTAGCTCCAAATGAATATCTCCGATCTACTTTGCGAAACGCGTCAGTCCCGCCCGCATCTCCACGATGGCCATCAAGGAAGGTTACTACATCGGGATCGACGTCGGCACAGGTAGCGCGCGGGCCTGTCTTATTGATCATCATGGCGAGATCGTGGATGTCGCCTCTGAGAATATCGGTCTTTGGCAGCCGGAGCAAGACTATTACGTATGTTCAGCTCCCCAATTTAAATTCCTGTATCCTTTCTCACGCTTTTCGTCTGGTAGGAACAATCAACTACGGACATTTGGCGTTGTATCTGCAAGGTAGTCCGCCGCATGCTCGAAGAGAATCAAATAGCCCCCGCGTCAGTTCACGGCATTGGATTTGACGCGACTTGCTCACTGTGCATCTTCTCAAACAAGACCAACGAACCTATTTCGGTAACCAAGCCCAACTTCGATACCGAACGCAATGTCATCCTTTGGCTGGACCACCGCGCAACGAAAGAGACAGATTCTATCAATGCTACAAAACACAAGGTTCTGCGGTATGTGGGTGGGAAAATGTCACTAGAGATGGAGATGCCGAAGATATTATGGCTCAAAAATAATATGCCAGAGGAGAAGTTCGCTGACTGCAGATTCTTCGACTTGGGTGATGCCTTGACCCATATTGCTACTGGAGGCGACACTAGGAGCTTCTCTAGCATGGTTTGCAAACAGGGATACCTGCCGAAGGGTGTCGAAGAGAGCAAAGAAGGATGGCAAGCGGACTTTTTGAATTCAATCGGATTAAATCAACTAACAAGTGATCGTTATGCTCGGATTGGAGGGATCAATGGCGAGGTACGTCTTTTCCGTGATTCAGTTGATGGAACCAATAAGCTGATGTTAGCGAACTACTAGAATGGAAGACACCTACACGCGGGCGACTTGGTGGGCGGATTAAGCAAAAGGGCTGCAAATGAGATAGGTCTCTGCGCTGGCACAGCTGTTGGAAGTGGCGTTATTGATGCTTATGCTGGTTGGATTGGTACCGTTGGTGCCAAGTTCGATCTACAGGTGGCTTCCCAAGCCAAGAACTCAGCAAATACCAATGATTCGAATCAGAGACATGAATCTTTTTCCCGGCTGGCAGTGGTGGCTGGAACCTCATCTTGTCACATCGCTATGTCGCCAGATCCAGTGTTTGTTCCTGGGGTTTGGGGGCCCTATCGTGATACGATCTTCCCTGGCTGTTGGATGGCTGAAGGCGGCCAGTCTGCAACAGGACAGCTGCTCAAGCATGTTATCGAATCTCATCCATCCTACAACAAGGCTTTCGCCCAAGCTGAAAGTCAGCAAATGGACATTTTCGGATTTCTCAACGTTCGGCTTCAAGAATTGGCCACCAGGAAAGGAACATCCTGCATCGCTGATCTTGCTCGACATGTCTTCTTTTATGGGGACTTATTCGGCAATCGATCACCACTCGCCGACCCGAAAATGACAGGATCATTGATTGGGATGACCAGTGACGTCTCTGTTGATGGCCTCTCAATTCACTACTATGCAACGCTCGAATTCATCGCCTTGCAAACGAGGCAGATCGTAGATACGATGAACGAAGCAGGCCACCGCATCCAATCTATCTGCATGTCAGGCTCTCAATGCCAAAATGATATTTTGGTCAAATTAATTGCCTTAGCCTGCAACATGCCAGTCATTATTCCACGTTACATCCATGCAGCGGTTTGCCATGGAGCAGCCATGCTAGGAGTGAAGGCGGCGAGTGTGGATTCGACTGGGGAGACAATGAATTTATGGGACGTGATTGATCAAATGAGCCAGCCTGGGACAGTCATTCAACCCGGAGAAAGCAAGCACGAAAAGGCACTCCTTCGCGCAAAGTATGAAGTTTTCTTAGACCAGTGCACACGGCAACGAGAGTACCGGGCGATTGTGGACCGAGCTACAACTATTTAATTCATTTTCATTCATTCCAATTGTAACTATTAAACAAAGCCCAAAGAGCTACCTGTCTCTCGAGCTTCCACCTCCGTTCTCAAAACTCCTATAAATATAACAGGCTCCAATAGTCACCTCGATGAATTTCCACCTGGGGTATGTGATTATGTAATATTACTTGTTTTCCCCGGATTCGCCCCAGCACTCGAGTCTCTTCAAGACCAACGTCAATTTCGCTTGTCGTGTTCATGGACACTTGGAGATGCGGTTGGGAGCTTTCTTATGGATAGAGACAGGACAGGCTTCCCATCTGAATCAGATGGTCGCTGGCACGATGAAAGGCAACCCAGCGAGCCTAACAAGCGGTTGAAAACTGTGCCAGTGCCTCGGAAACCAGCCTGTCAGACGTGTCGCCGGCGCAAGGTCCGCTGTGATAATAGCAAACCTGCATGTGGGTTTTGTCACGCAACTGGGGCTCAATGTACATATCCTGCCCGTGCCGAAGATGAAAGCAAACGGTAAGGCCTGCCCGCCCAAGCGAGACTACCCAAATGTACGTACTAAAACGTGTGACTAGGGAGCTAGGTCAAGTCTTGGAGCGCTTGGATACCTTGTCAAATGCAGTAGAAAATATCCAATACATTTTAACCTCCCAAAGTCAGACGAAACTCTCTCTGTAAAGGCTAGGACAACGCTAATAATCATCCAGGCACGCCTCACCCAAGTTATCCGCAGCCAGCATTACTATCTGCGGAGCCAGAGTCCCGAGACCAAAGTCATGTCAAATTCCCCATCAGAGCAGCAGAGTGGCAGAAGGACTATCTGCAGATCCCTGCGTCTCGATGTAGTGCCGATAACGTGCTCACCTGGCCCATTTTCCAAAACGAATTCCGGGAAAGCTTTCTGATTACCACCCTGTTTCAACACTCTCATGGCTCTGTCGATGATCGGTCGACGGATGCGTGGACGCTCCCTGAAGGGTTTAGATCCACCCCAGAAGAGCATATACCGAACCTTGTGGATCGGTTTATTCAGAATGTTCACACAAAAAATCCGATCGTGGATCTAGAATTGCTCATTCGTGCAGCCAGACATGCTGCAGAGTTTGGCGTTCAATGGGATGCTCAATCATGCTTAATCCTTCTAGCATGCGCACTGGGCTGTATCTCTCACCCATTTTCTGTTGCAATGCAAGACTCTTCGTCGATCGGGTCACCCCACGATGATAACAGCCAACGTTTTTCCTCCAGCCACGCTGCTCAATTGCGCGAAGGTGAGGCTTTCTTTACCTTAGCTTGCAGGAGAATCGGTCTCCTCAGGTACTCAGTCATTGGTGCCCAGTGCCATTTCTTTGCTGGTGTCTACCTCATGTACACTTTTCGTCCACTCCCAGCTTGGAACCATTTCTACCAAGCCTCTACGTTCTACAGACTGCGTCTGAGGTTAGTTGATGGGTTGGATAAATCGGCCTATCAGAGTGAACAACAGCAAGCCTCGGTTGCTCGTCGCCTAGAACAAAGTCTTTACTGGTCATGCTTCAAGTCCGAAGTTGAGATTCGAGTGGAGCTGCCCTTACCGCAGTCTGCGATTGCAGAGTACGAATATCCGGATTTGTTCCCAACGCCTCCCACACTACCAGATGGATATTCAAAGGACAGTGAAAGAGTAGCCGACACTCTACCTCGTGAGACCATTGCTGGACAGTTGGATAATGATACGATCGGCCTTCCAACTCGTGGGGTCTACAATCACATAGCCAAGCTTTTTAACGAAGAGCAAAGCTGGTACTACTACCTAACCGAGGTCGCTCTAAGGCGTATTGGAAATCGAGTCTTGAACGCTTTCTATCGAGAAGAGTCCTCAACGTGGTTAGGAATCAAACCGTTGATTCCAATAGCACTTGAGTTCGAATCTCAGATTGAGACCTGGCTCGCAAACTTGCCTCCTGCAATGAGATTCTACGATAATGATATGACGATGCTCGGGAACGGCAGGCCTCTTCCAGCAGATATCCAAGAATCAATCTCCGTGGAACTAAGCTGGGCTCTAAGCAACCGTTTTCTTGAAATTCGATTGTGGTTGTACCAGCCCTTTCTTTACTACGCGATCCACCGCTCAGTATATGACAGCCATATCCACAGCGACATGTTTCCACACTCGCCATCTGCAGAGGAAATTGGGATAATACAGGGATTTGTGGACTCTGGTCTCAACTGCTGCATGAAGATTCTTCAAGCGCGGTGTCTCCGTCATCGTCATCATGGTATCTGGTTCGATCTAAGGGCGTTGGTGACAGCGTCTTTGATTTTTATAGCGCTGGCACGCAGTGGAAAAGTTGACATTCCAAACCTTCATCCCGAAGGTTTACGAAGCCATCTTAATCCAACACTCGAAGCTCTGACATACTGGGAGGACGAAGCTCCTGACATCAAGAAAGCAAGGGGTGTCCTGAACGAACTTCTGGGGAAGATTGATGAATTGGCCGGATCCTAAATAACAGAATATCTATCAAAACTTGTCTCCTATTCCAATGCTATGTGACTAGTTGTCTCTGGATTTTCACTCGTGAAATAGGAAGCAACACATACACCTCTACGGAGTATGTATCTTAGCATTCAAAGCTTATCGAGGGGGCTAGGCTTTTAAAACCAGTTGAGAAAATGCTCGCTAATATCTTACCACTAGTCTAGATAAAGCTATCTACGACGATCCTACCGCACGCCATTTCGCAGACCTCAAGTCTACATTCATTGACCTTATCCCCCAAACGACAGTAGCACTAGAAGTCGTATCAAATCAGATCCGCGAAGATGAACCTAGCCACAGAGTATTAATTGTGCAGGAAGCCATCTCGATGGATTGCCTACCATTTGTCCTCGGCGCACCGCTCCCAAAAAAAGGATACGATAAACTCCCAAAAGTCATTATCGTTTCCACTTTTCCAATCACTTTCGTATTTGCTACTTTATTAAATATTCGAGCAAATGTGATGAAGTACACCTGTATATCTAGATGGTTCAACAAGGGAGGATGGAGATGTTCGACGTGGTGGAATTGAAAAAGGTCACTGTGTAGGCATATCATGGGGTATCAATAGAAAGAAAAACCTTATAATAGTGTTTTATTCAGCAGTTTGGCCGTGGCATCGTTATATTCTCATTTAATTTTGTGCATTTTCTTTCGCCTTCTTCCTTTCCTTTGCCTCCGCGTCGGCCTTTTTCCATGAGCCTGCATAGTGGTGTGTGACAAGGGGATCTCCTTGGTCAGTTGGATTTCCATTCTGAGCGGCAGCGAAAGAAACGCCCGGCATGATTAACACATCACCGATCAACTTGGGCTTTTTGATTCCTGAGAAATCACGATCATCAACGACCCTACCCAGTAATTGAGTAAGACTATCAAGGACCGAAAAAGTCATAATCTTGGGACCGGTCACATTGACCACGTCAATAGGAAGCATGTCTAGTGTGAGATCTTTAATTTGAACGCCATTCAAGTTTGCGATCTCCTTGAGTTTGGCAACAACCGAGTCAACAACAACCCGGAGCACTCGGGAAGAAGGTTTTGCCATAAACACCCAGTTGCAGAACTGGGAGGCAACCTCTCGATCCTCTCCGGGCCATGCGAGATCAAATTCCAACCCGACCACCATATCGATGTACTCGTTTTTGTATTCTTCGGGCACCCATTGATCGATGGACTTCTCGCATGTCACATCAAGGTCGCTCCAAATTCCACCCTCGGCAAGCACGATCAAATACCGCAAAAGGTCTGCCCGCAAGATGGGGATAGGAAGGGCTTCGAAGACTTCGACAATGTCCGGGCGGGTCTGTAGATACCGTGATCGAACAAAAGCTTCACTGGATCGATCGGTCAATAATTCTTCTCGGCATGTTGGGTTCGTCAGTGTCCAGCTGTCAATCCATCCTCGCTGTTCTTGAGTGACATGCTCGTCTTTAGCGGAGTGCCACACCTTGGCTGGGATGTTGTGGTGTTTAATTGTTGGGATCGAGTGAGTGGGGCGAAGCGCCTGATGTACTGGCGTCCAGCCAAGATAGAGAGAATTGAGTAGAGCTAGGGATAAGATCACGATAACACCCACGCGGATCGCGCGTGGATTCCTGAGGTAGGTAGAAACCATAAGGAATATGGGGGGGAAATAGTCTCGAACCTTGGAAGATAAACAAGGGCAAGCCCTGGGATTATGTACAGGATGGTTGTACGGGCTGCGGACTTCGGATACGTAGGAGGATTACGTGCACACTTATCTGGTGCTGACATGCAGGTGCTACGATACCGGCTTCCCATAGGCTAATTACCAGAGAGGGAATCGCCCCTAACATTTTGAACTCCGGGTCTATTTATATTTCGGTACATATGGTTAATGTTCGTGGTTGCGTGGAGCCATGTTTTGTGTCGGTCGAGCAAAGTTAGTAGTGTATACAGTACGGACAACATGGCTCTAGATCTCATGTGCAACATATCGAACAACTCTCTTGAACTCGGTAGAATTGACACAGACGACATTCAAAATGTGCCCAACTGGCCAAAGCAATACTATATGTACTCTGTAATCATGAGTAGATCCTGGAAATTGCCAATGGCCGGAGCGCCCTGTGATTGGCCGGGGCTTCCCCAACACCACCGCCCGCATCTTTCTTATTTATCCTCCAGACAGGCCACGATGCCTATTTGCATCGAGTGTTCATATCCGGTCTCACACCTATACAGTGCCTATAGCCGCGCTGATGACCGCTCCCAGGGGAAAGGCGTGCGATTGACCCAATGTCCCCGTTGCCAGCGCTTTGCGGACAAGTACATTGAATATGACTTCGTCGTGATCTTCATCGATCTCGTTCTGATTAAACCACAGGTACTTTGGCCGCGCACAATTCAAAGCCTAAGCTAAAAAAATAATAACAATCTACACAGGTTTACCGCCATCTTCTTTTCAATCGACTTGGACGCGACGACAACCGTTTCGATGTGAGTGCCGTAGTTCTACCCCGGATGCAAGTCTTGGACAATCATACTGACTTCACCTTCTCTAGCGATCAATCATTCGCCTCGGTATTCTCCTCTTACTCTTCGACGTCTATTTGACCTGGGCTCGTCTCGAAAAAGACCCTACCCTGGTAACAACCGTCTTATCACGCGCCCCAATCGTTGTCCAGTATCTCTTCTTCCTCACTCTCAACGCCGCCGCCACTTTTGCACATCACCTTACCGTGCGCCTCCTCTCCTCGATTCTCGTTCCCAAATCTCACCGATATGGTGCGCCAGAATCAATCAGTACCAACCCGATCTCCCAGCCAACCACCAATACCAATGGCGATCCAAGAGCAATCTCCGTGGCATCTGCACCGCCAACCCCGGCAATCAAACCCCCCTCATCTTCGCCGTCCGTGAACGCGCAAGGGCAGCCACAACAGCCGCTGAATCCAGCCACCTCCCAAGCAAAGATACCTTCAAATCCAAATAGTGCAAATCCACACCTCTCCCCAGATCCTCCCCTCAACCACAGCGGGAGTGCGACAACATCAGCGGCTCCAACGCCACAAAGGCCTCCGCCTCCTCTGCGTCGTGCATCAACAGCGCCCCTGCAACACATCAGGCCTTTACCCCCTCCAACAGCCGCAAGCCCAACTGCCATCAGTACAGCACTGCTCGTCAGTAGCTGCGCCAAACTTTTCCCCATCCTCCTGGTGATATGGGGCACCGATAGCAGTGGAAACCACTCAGCCGCTCAAGAGAAAGGAACAACACATCGGGATGGCAGCGGGCTAAGGAGTCAATTGGACGGCGTAGAGCCTACTTCGGTGCTCTCCTCCAAAGCAGCCCTTTCATCCGAGCGTAGCGGGGGCGCGGCGTATTCATCTTCATCTTTAATCGAGTCGTGGTTCGCGGGCGCGGAGTTGTTTCTACGCCCCTACGTCCCAACAAGTTATTTGTCTTGGCTATTTGAGATTTTGGCGTCGCTGTTATCCCTTGGTGTGGTTGATACGCATCTCGTGCTGCTGAGCAATATCGAGGCCCTGTATATCCTTCTCGGATGCGGCTACATGCGATCTGTTGCTGTTGCTGTCGCGGGCCAGGTTGCAAGGTGGGCAGTGCAGAAGGTTATCTTGGGTGCTGTCGGGGTTGGATGAGTGCATTGTATTACCAGTAGAGGTCGAGGTATATCTTAATTAATGAATATAATCATGCACGTGATGTTTCATGTGTTTATTGGACATTGATACGCATTTATTCATTGGTTCTAGTGATAAACACGGTAGTTGAAAAAGCTATACAAAACACCCGCAAATCCCAAGTGCATACAATTCTCATACAACACAACACTGTCATAGTCCCTCGGAACCGAAAACCGAATGCAGGCTGATCAGATCCAACTATGAAAATACATAGAGATTTAGATCGAGTGCGTTGCCTAGCATGACAGGAAACAGACAGTAATCCATTCGTCCGATTTGGCAAGTGGCGCGCGCCTGGACATGCGAAAGAAGATAACCCCGTTGTTGGGTGCTTCAATTGGGTACCCTGTCAGGTCGAATATCGGATCTCTTTGGCGCAATGAGTGGGTGCAATTGCGCAAGGAATACGATTGCTTTAGGGACAATTAGATACGTTCTTCTCGGTATTAAGGCTCTTTTAAAGAATGTAACACTTACCCCACATCAAGTAGCAAGAGATAGCAGAAAGGATGATTGTAGTGCGGTAAACGCTGGATGTGATTCACAAATTAGCCCCTGCTCCTCGCTCATGTACTGGATCTGTGTGACTAGCTTCCGGGGACGGCGATACTCACGTCTGGTGCTCATTCTTCGGGCTTAAGAACCAGCCAGCTGCGCAGGCTCCAACGACAATTATAAGACCGATGAAAAGACTCCAACTATACCAAGTGTTAACAAAAGAGTTCAATAAGAAGCAGATCATATATTTGAACACCAAATAGATCATGTATGGGCCTGTCGAACTGCATGCAACTAGAGCCAACGTACCTTCCTGCCATTATGTCGGTGTGTGTGTGTGTGTGATGTGTGGAGAATGAACAGGACTGGGCCTCGAATGTACGATCAGATGTAGCTCGGGAGACAAGAGCTATCAAGGCAAGCGTGGCGCAGGTAAAGTAAATCAATGCTCGTTTTTGAGAGTCGGGTCCAAGCAAGTACTTGGAGTGTAGGGGGATATGTGGCTTGAAACTCCGGATGGTGGTGATTGTGTCGAGCCTCAGTAAACCCTATACGAGCGGAAGAGAGATAACCCGGCAGGAAGGATCGGTAGGAAGGTAGGAAGAGTTAAACAGGGCTGGCTAGGCGGCTATCTCGTCTTGTATGATCAGATGCGGCGTTCTCTCTTGACGGCACGGAAGTTTTGATAGACGTTGCGAGGCGATGAACAGGAGATCGAAAGAAAGGATTCGGCCGTGGCTAATGACCCGACTGGATTAGCGTCTGCCCTCTGAAATTTCTATCCAGAAGGTCTTGACTTGCAGGTTGAGAACGACGAATGTCACGGTGGAGATGCGGGTTGAACTGTCGGAGCTCCTGGAGCTAATATTTCTGCCTCAGGCCACGCGGGCGGTCACTAAGTTACTCGACCACCTACGAAGTACACTCTTACTTACTTCGGAGTCTAGATTCAAGTACTCTTGGCGAGTAATTATGAATTCGCATCCATACAACGGCTGTTCTAATACAAAATTCAATCCCGAGACTTGGAGGGGCTAGTGTTCAAGTCGTGCTTGTTTACGTGGTCTACTACAGAAAGGGAAATTTCAATACATTCATTCAAATCCAAGTCGGCTTATTGTGCTTGTTGAATCCCTTAGGATGACAGGAGAAGCAAAAAGAGGACAAATACAAATCTACCATGAGTCTGGGTAGTGCGAAAGAGACAAGAAAGGCGCGACACAATTTGCTGAAGGTCCATCTATGCACCCTCACGACTCTTACGGTAGCTCGCCTGAAGAAAGGTTAGATGGTACAATTAATTCCAAATTTCGGAGTTTTGAGCCTACCTCTTGCTCAACTTGCAGAGCATCCACAGAGGGTGCGAGCTCGCTGAGGATCTCGTAGGCCTTCTTGTGGAACTCAAGCTGGGCGGCAATCAGGTCGGCCAGGTTGCGAAGGGGCTCTGGGGTATCAAGGACCTAAGGGTGAGGGGTGCAAAGATTAGTTGTTAATCTGGCAAGGAAGCGGTGGTGATACACCGCAGGCGACACTTGACTTACGTTCTTCATCACACTCACGGCCTCCTCAGTCTGTCCAACAAACTCATCTTCAGCCTGCTCGATCTCAGCACGAGCATCCTCACTGAGGTTGTCGAGGTCGCCACGGGCGGCAGCCTTCTTGCTGGCCTTGATCGAGTCAAGGGTCAAACGGGCATTCTCCACGTTCTTGCGAGCCTTGGCGGCAAACATCAGGTTGGTGTTGAGGGTGGTGTTCCATCCAGCCAGGAAACGAGACTGGATCTGGCCATCCTGGGCCAGACGAGCCTCGCCGACCTTCTCCTCAGCAAGGGCATACTTCTCCAAAGCGGTAGCGAGAGGGTCCTCGCCCTCGATGCTCTGCGCAAGTGTCTGCGAGCCGGAGAGTGAAGCGCGTGCGATAGCATGGTTGAAGGTCTTGGGCTGGGGCTTCGCAGTTGGGGGCGCGGTCAGGGCAGCCTGGGCCTCGGCGGGCGAGTTTGCCTGGGATAGGAGGGAAACTTTCTCATTGATAGTGCGACCTAGGTCGTTGAAAGACTCGCGAATGTTGGGGGGGTAGTCGTAAGCCTCGTTG